>CAMOHE010045960.1:0-18279 GCA_946598075.1 Artocarpus hirsutus
TTTTTCTCCAAGAACATGAGGATGGCATTGGTTTAACAGAAGATGATCTGATCAACTTCTGTCAAGCCATGCGTAGTTCTAACTCTCAGAAATGGATTAATGCCATGAAGGATGAGTTGAAGTCCATGAAAGACAATGATGTTTGAGATCTCGTCGAATTGCCTGAAGGTGTGAAGCCCATTGGTTGTAAATGGATATTTAAAACCAAGAGGGATTCGAAGGGCAATGTCGAGAGACACAAAGCACGTCTAGTTGCCAAAGGCTTTACTCAAAAAGAAGGCATAGACTATAAAGAGACTTTCTCTCCGGTATCTTCGAAAGACTCTTTTAGAATCATAATGGCACTAGTGGCTCATTTTGATCTAGAGCTACATCAGATGGATGTCAAGATTGCGTTTCTCAGTGGAGACATTGATGAGACAATTTATATGGTACAGCCAGAAAACTTTGTATTAGGAGATTCAAAGTTGATGGTTTGTAAATTAAAAAAATCCATCTATGGTCTTAAACAAGCTTCCCGTCAATGGTATCACAAGTTCCATCAAGTCATCATCTCGTATGGTTTTGAGGGAAATGTCGTTGATGAATGTGTATATCATAAGTTCAGTGGGAGTAAATATATCTTCCTGGCGATATGTGTCGATGACATTCTACTCGTAAGCAGCGATATAGGCTTACTACATGAAACCAAGAAATTTTTGACAAGTAATTTTGAGATGAAAGATCTTGGTGATGCCTCTTTTGTATTAGGTATTTAGATACTCTGAGATTGTTCTCGAGGTATCCTAGGGTTGTCGCAAAAGAGCTATATCGATAAGGTTCTGAGTAAATTTGGCATGAAAAACAGTAAACCAGGAGACACGCCTGTAGCTAAAGGAGACAAATTTAGTCTCAAACAGTGCCCCAATAATGACATTGAAAGAAAAGAGATGCAGAAGATTCCTTATGCATCAGTAGTAGGGAGTCTGATGTACGCTCAAGTTTGTACTCGTCCTGACATAGCATTTATAGTGGAAGTTTTGGGTAGATTCTTGAGTGATCCGGGTATACAACATTGGAAGGCAGCAAAACGCGTAATGCATTATCTAAGGAGAACAAAAGACTAAATGCTCACTTATAGGAGATCAGACAATTTAGAGATCATTGGATATTCTGACTCCGATTTTGTGAGATGCCAAGACAATAGGCGTTCCACATCGGGTTACATTTATATGATAGCTGGAGGAGCCATCTCATGGAAGTCTGCTAAACAAACTCTGATAGCTCCTTCAACCATGGCTACAGAGTTCATTGCTTGTTATGAGGCGTCAAACCTCGGGATATGGTTGCGAAACTTTGTCACTAAGCTATGTGTAGTAGATGGTATTGATAGACCATTAATGATCTACTGTGACAATAACTCAGCGGTACTATATTTCAACAATAACAACAGCTCAACAAAGTTGAAGTTTATAGACATTAAATTTCTGGTTGTTAAGGAGAAAGTTCAAAATAAGCAAATTTTCATAGAACATATAAAAACAGAGTCTATGCTAGCGGACCCATTAACAAAGGCTTGACACCGAAGGTCTTTCACGAGCACACTGCTCATATGGGTGTTGTCCCTAATGATACCTTGAAATTTTGATGTTTTATGATTTTTGTTTTGAACACTGGATTATTCAGTTTTCTGCAGAATAAAGATTGATGGTTTATAATTCTATTTATAAGCTTGCTTATGTTTTCTATATGTAATGTTTGCATTAGACTAAGGACTTTGAAATGATCTCGCTAAAGACTAAAGAAGGACCAGTTGAAAATAGATATGTTTGAGATCACATTGCATGTAATTTACATGCTACTCATCCATATTTGATCTATGTCATTGAGTATGATAGTATTGTGATGATCATGGTTTAGTTTCGACTATACTGAGACTAAAGCTGCAATAGTTCCATTACTAGCATATGAGATGGACCAGTATTGCTTAAGGTAAATAGCTTATAGATGCGCGCTTAAGGAATTTAGAGATATAATTGCTTCAAGAATAATATGTAGCCCAAGTGGGAGGTTGTTAGAAAATTTAATTTCCTATATTAGGCAAATTATTAGTAAATCATATTTCTTATATTGGGCAACATATAATTCTCAATCAATTATAAAAGCTATTTATGGGTTAAATTTTGGTGATCTCAATTAACGTTAAAAACCCTTTAATTACGGAAATTAATATGGAGTAAATTGAGTAGATACCATTTAGGGGATTATGGGAACCCTATATGAAGACTATTTTTGGTTATGTACGTTAAAGTTACTTTTCTCCCCATCAGGAAAAGAAACGACAGTCTCTTGAGGAATCGAAGCGTTTTGGTTGAGTAAAATCATAAACCACCGGTTTTTCTATTTGATTAATACCAATGGACCCAGGTATTTTATTCATTGATTAATCCTCAATAATGGCATGATATAGATCCTAGGCCTAGTGGTGTACTTGTTCTAGGATAATTCTATATAAAATACAGTCAATTTTTGCAATTTTCGACAAACACAACACAACTTTCAACCGTTCATATCGATTTGAGTTGCATGATACATCCCAAAAAAATGTTCATACTTCAAAAAAAAAAAAAAAAGATTGACATAACTTCTATATCATTTTTCTAATAATGTAACTTGCATTTGAATAACAGTAATTGAAAAGTCAATTAAAAAGTTCAGACCCAATTCAAAACTCAAATAAACCAGATTGCCAGGTTCTTCCCTTGTTCGGCACTAAACAACTGTATACGTTATAGGACAACAGATTTTGCTTCCAGAGCATAAGCATTTTGATCATGATCACATACACACCCTTCTTAGTTATCTCCGCAAAAAAGCTCACTTTTGACCAAAAGGTGGCAGAAAAATGGCTAAAACGTGCAATGTCAGAACGTTACAAAAACAAAACGGTGGCTAAAACGTGCAATGTCAGAACGTTACAAAAACAAAACGAAACAAAATTTTGTGGGGAAAAAAAAAAAACACACACACACACACTCTCTTTTCCCATCTTCAGAATCCACACCATTGAGTTAATACGAGGTGGTTTGCCCTTCATTTTGGGGTCTGCATTGACAGACGTGAAATCATAGAGATGCTCATTTACTATTTAAAAAAAAAAAACAGAAAAAAAATTCCGAATATCTCT
This sequence comes from Artocarpus hirsutus, assembly GCA_946598075.1. Lineage (NCBI taxonomy): Eukaryota > Viridiplantae > Streptophyta > Magnoliopsida > Rosales > Moraceae > Artocarpus > Artocarpus hirsutus. The sequence continues at coordinate 3,167 of CAMOHE010045960.1, forward strand.
CACATTCCGGATATCTCGCACTAACAATATCAAACGCCACATCTCTGATAACGTTTTCTCACCGGTTATATTATTATTTTTTTAATATTTTACGTGTGTGTGTATATATAGATGTATATCCGGCTGATATATTGAAGCAGTCCCAGAGAGGAAGAGAATAAAAGAGTGTTTTTTTTTTGGTTGAACATGGTGGCTTTGAAGATGTCCTCTATTCTCTCTCGCTCGCTTTGTTCTGCTTCTCGTTCTGCCTTTTTTCCCAAAGGTATATCCTTTTGGTTCTGTTTTTCTTTCTTTTTTTTTTTTTTTGTTAATTTCTGTCCTCGTAAAAGTCATTCCTATTCTGGGCATTGGATGGTGATAAAGAAATTTCAAGTTTCTGCATTGTGGGCATTGGCTAAAATGTTTGAAACTTAGATTTGCGATTTTTTTCTAAAAAATTAAAAATAAAAAGGGTGTGGGAAAGATTTACATTTGAGTTTTGTTTACTAGGGGGAAAAAAAAAAGTTTCTAACATATCGTTATGGATTAATTTAAAAAAAGGACCGAAAAAAATTTTCAATTAAGAAAATGGTCTATTTTTTTTTTGGAATAAAATAAGAGGTTTTTTTGATCACCTAAGCTGCACAGAAAAAATAAAAAGGACTGTATCGAAGAGAGAAACTCAAATGTGGTGAAAAAAAAAAGGAACTATTTTAGGGCCCAAAAAGCTAGTTTTGTGATTAAAAAAAAAAAAAAAAACCATTCATCAAATTTTTTTTTTTACCAAAAAGATGTTTTTAAAAATCCCTCAATCGTTATAGTTATGGACATTTTCCAAATAGGGGCTTTCAAATTTTTACAGTTCTAGATATACTAGATGTTGAGGGTTTCGGTTGAGGCCGGCCTTCTACGCGGATTCTCCCGTTGGATTGTTATCTGAGATAGGCCTAAAAACTCAAAAAAAGATTTAGAGGACATGCTCCTCCGCGGGAGACAAATCCGCCTAGAGGCTCCCCGAGCAGCCTCTACGTCAATACTTCGAGGGACCCGTCAGGTTCTGGCCGGGCAACCGAAACCTCAACATTCTGCTCGGGGAGCCGGGGAACCAAAACCCTTCATTCTTCCGACTTTTAAGGAATGGTAATTAATGCTCATCTCAGGGCAAGCTTCTTTAGCCCTTTTCAGATACTTCGACAAAAGAATAAAAAAGGGTATTTCTGGTGCAGAAACATTTTCCCAGTACTTATATCTCGGATTTGTTGACCAAAATCTGGAGATTTATGATTCTTATTTATTTTACATTCTCTGAAATTTCTCTATTAGGAAGGACTCCTTTTGCAGTAAGAGCAGTTGCTAACTATGGCACTGCTGTTGCCGTTGAGGAGCCAATCAAGCCATCTATCAGCATTGATTACACCAAGCTTTTGATTGATGGGAAATTTGTGGATTCTGCATCAGGTGAGGATATCTTTGCTTTTCTATTTTTGTTTTGGTTCATTTTCACACGTTTGTATTAGAGTTTGGAAAAAACAACGCATTTCCACAAACATTATATTTTAACAATGAGCTAAAGCATTTACTTTTGTTTCAGGAAAAACCTTTGCAACATGTGACCCCAGGACTGGGGAGGTGATCGCACATGTTGCCGAAGGCGACAAAGAAGATATAGACCGCGCGGTTGCTGCTGCTCGAAAGGCATTTGATGAGGGACCATGGCCAAAGATGACTGCCTATGTAACTATTTCTTGTTTCCTTATTTTATGTGTTATCTACAGCACTAGTCCAACACCCACTTGTAATTGCTAACAACATTTTTTTTATCTACACAGGAAAGGTCATTACTACTCCTGCGTTTTGCAGATTTGATGGAAAAGCATGCCGAAGAACTTGCGACACTTGAGACTTGGGACAACGGGAAGCCGTTCGAACAGGCTCGTAATGTTGAATTGCCTATGTGTGTACGTTTTTTCAGATACTATGCAGGTATGTCTGTTTTAGATTGTTTGAGGGAGTTCTTTGGCGGAGGTGGATATTCAACAGAATTCAAAGAGGCTGTTGTTATGCCTCAGGTTGGGCGGATAAGATTCATGGTTTGACAGTTCAAGCCGACGGACCACATCATGTGCAGACATTGCATGAACCAATAGGTGTTTGTGGTCAGATTATTCCATGGAACTTTCCTCTGCTCATGTTTGCTTGGAAGGTGGGGCCTGCTTTGGCAACTGGAAACGCTATTGTCATGAAGACAGCAGAGCAGACTCCACTGTCTGCTATTTACGCTGCAAAGCTCTTGCTAGAAGTAAGCTTGTGTTTCTTTATGTTAAGAATTACACACCCTTAGTTTTATACCTAGGAGAGCACAAGTAAGGAGAAGAACACACAAGATTTATGGTAGTTCACTCTGTATGTGAGAGGTACATCTACTTTTTAACTATTGTAGAAATTCATTGTGATGAAGATGTTTGCGCTAGAAAATTACACACTTCTCTGTTGTCGATGTTTTCTCTAACTTCCTTAATTAACCCTAAATACAACGCCCTGTCTTTTATAAAGAAAATTTAGGGCTACCTAGAGGTAACATCGATCTGTGTGCTATCTTTGTGTTAGGGTATTAATTAGACTCCACAATTTTAACACTTTAATTTTTATATTTTAGTCTTTTACTTCCATAACATGTTCATTGTTCAACTACTTTTGCCTCTAAGCTAGTGGCATCCTTTACACCTGCGAATAAATGACCAATTATGGATATAAATATGCTAATTCTTGACAGGCCGGACTTCCTAAGGGTGTTCTCAATGTGATTTCTGGTTATGGTCCAACTGCTGGATCAGCTCTCGCCAGTCATGTGGATGTTGATAAGGTATTTTCCCTATTAATCCTTATTGCCCTCTGTAAGTTGGTATCTTCTCACTAAGTTTTGATTTTGTTCAATTAACTCATTTTTCTTCGTGCTAAAATTTTTAAATGTATTTTTTGCAGATTGCTTTTACTGGTTCAACTAAGACTGGTAAAATTATACATTCACTAGCTGCCCAAAGCAATCTTAAACCTGTCACTTTGGAGCTTGGCGGAAAATCACCTTTTATTGTGATGGATGATGCTGACATAGATCAGGCTGTTGAGCTCGCACATTTTGCTCTATTCTTTAATCAAGTACGTATCATTTTCTTGCCAATAACAAGTTTGAATCCAAAAAAAAAAAGTGATGAACATGCCATCTCGTCTGCAGGGACAATGCTGCTGCGCTGGTTCTCGTACATTTGTACACGAGCGCGTATATGATGAGTTCGTGTCAAAAGCAAAGGCACGCGCAGAAAGACGTACTGTTGGTGATCCATTCAAAGCAGGCATTGAACAAGGTCCTCAGGTAATCAGCCGAACCTTGATGGTGGATTTGAATGGCGTTCAGTCTTGTAAACTAATGTATTCTTAAGTAAATAGATTCCGAGAAATTGGATGTTTTAGTAATGACACTGACTGATGCTTTTCCTTTGATGGATCAGATTGATCAAATGCAATTTGACAAGGTCCTTGGTTACATAAAATCTGGAAATGATTGTGGAGCTACACTGGAAACTGGAGGGAAAAAGTTTGATTCAAAGGGCTACTTTGTGCAGCCAACTGTTTTCTCAAATGTCACGGTAAAGCCTTTAACTTGCATCCCAAGTAACCATTTTTCCTTGAAGAGACTTCAACTATGATTGTAACTAATCTCACATCTTATTTCTTAAGGATGATATGCCGATAGCAAAGGAAGAGATCTTTGGCCCGGTTCAGTCCATCTTGAAATTCAAGTGAGTAAATAATAATGTCTATATAGATGTAGGTAAATGCTATTTATCACCACACATATTTAACTGATAACATATTCTCATATATTTCTTTTTTTATTTGAAGTGATTCTCATGCCATTTCTCATGACACTAGTGATGAGGCGTGTGTATCTTTTTGTATTTTTTTATACAAATATATGAAAGTTCTTGAAAAATTTTTTTGGTACGAAGATTTGAAGTGTCAAAAATATAAATAAAAAGAAGGGAGGATGAAAAAAAGAGAACAAAAGGAAAAAAAGAATAATAGAAGGAAAAAATAAAAGGAGAGAGACGAGATGAGAAAAGCCAATTAAAAAAATATGAAAAAGAATAAAAGAAAATAAAACCAAAAAATGGAAGGGAAAAGAAAAGCCCAAAAATGTTAAAAAGTTAAATAAACAAAAGATTGTAAAAGGACACATGTCAGCCAATGAAAATTGTCTATTATCAGCTGTTTTAAAATAGTATAGATAAGAAGATATGTAGCCTTAAATGTTAAACTTTAACCAGCTAAATAAAAGAATCTACTTTAATTATTGTCAGAAGTAATCAATAACATTTTATATAATCATATATAGAGGCTTCTTTGTTTGTTTATTATTAGCTGCAGCAGAACCACCTTGGGCTATGAGGGACAAAAAACCTTTTTTACACTTGACTTATTTTGCTCCCCTGAATTTTTAAGGTAGCTTTTATATGAGATTTTTAAAAAGTTTTGATTGAGATCTCATATTTCAAACATAAAATGCCAGATAAATAAAAAATCAATGAGATTATTAAACGTGCTCACGATTTTTTCATATTGTAAAAAAAAAAAAAAAACTTTTTAGTACAATGTTTTGTGGTTGTAGTAGGACTAACATCTTTGGCAAGCATTGTAGGGATGTTGATGAGGTGATTAGAAGGGCAAATGGCACTCGCTATGGGCTTGCTGCTGGAGTTTTCACCAATAACCTCAACACTGCTAACACCCTCGTTCGCGCATTGCGTGCTGGTTCCGTCTGGGTCAATTGCTTTGATATCTTTGATGCTGCAATTCCTTTTGGTGGGTACAAGATGAGTGGAGTTGGAAGAGAGAAGGGAATTTACGGTCTCCACAACTACTTGCAAGTCAAGGCTGTTGTCCAACCTCTGAAGAACCCGGCGTGGCTATAAGTTCCTAGGCCCTTGTTCTCTTCCCTTTTTTTTACTTTCATAAAGGCATTGTCAAAATAAAGAGATAATTGCATCATCATCATGTAAGGAGGTGTGAGTTCAATAAAATTGGTGATAAAAGTGCATGCTGTTTTCGGTATGAATATAATGTGAGCTTGTTGCATGCTTTCCGTGATAAAATCTCTGGTTTTTTTGCATTTGCGTTGGGTTCCCTAATATATTTATATATATATATATATATATATTTTTATTTAATCATCGGAGCTTAGACCTTTATTTGAGAATTTAAACAATTGGGTCCACAAAGTCCATATTAAAATTTTGATAACTAGTTCTCAAGCTCCCACTTTCTTGAGCCTCAAAAAAATCCTAAAATCTCTTTTAAAAGTTTGAGTGTTTCTCTCTCTCTCTGCTTCAATTGGGATATGCCTCATGTTCTTGGCTAAACAAGATCAGTGCTTCATTTTCATTTTTCTCTATTTTATTTTTGCTGAAACGAAGAACGTTACTGCTTCAATCAGCTACTAACTTCCCTGATTTTTCATGCAATATATACACACACACATTATATATACATGGTGATAGGACTCCTGTTTGCTGGGTTGTTAGTGTTGGTTTGTTAGCTGAGTTGGATAAGTGAGTCAGTAGTTAGTGTGGTAGTTTGATGGGCTGTTATGTGATAAGTTAGACCTCAGAGGGATTAAGGTAGTATAAATAAGGGCTCTGAAATTAATGGGGAGGTTAGGCAATGAGTGAGTCAGGGAAAGTAGTCTCTATATGGGAGAGACGTGAGCCTCTCACAAGCTCGGTACCTATCTTGCATTCTTCTTCATTCAATCAATACGTAACATCAGTTTAGTTTTCATATTTCTTAGTTGGGATCCTATCACATGGTTCTGGCTAACGTTTGCTTTTCTGCAACTTGTTGCTTTGCTAATCAAGACTTCTGATGGAAATGGAAATGCTAACAAAAAGGGTACTTTGAATTGTTAAACCTCTAAGGGTTTGTTTGGTGCGTAGGTTCGGAATAATTTGGCTTATGATTGTACGGTTTGAACTATAGGTTTTAGACTGTTAGGCTGTTTGGTATGTAGGTTTAAAATCGCTTAAGTCAGTTCAAACCATAAAGGCGGTTTAAACTAGCGCTTGATAGAATAATAACTGAAACTAGTTCTAACCATGGAGGCGGTTTCAAACCAACCAAAATCCCCAAAAACCAAATTTTATACCCTTAAGTTCATATGGTTTGAATTACATTCTTATTCTTGTTTTTCTTTCATAAACTACAGTTTTTCAAACATCAATTATCGTTTTAAACTTGATGTAATGTTTTATCATTTTAAACCTTTAGTTCTAAACACTTTTTAAAACCACCGTTTAAACCACATAATTTAGAACCTACAGTTCAAACCATAAAGTTTTAAAAAGCACAATTTCAAACCCGTGCACCAAATGAACTTTGTGTGATTTAAACGACGGTTTTAAACTGTCGTTTGAAATATAAAAGTTTAAAGCAATAGAAGGAACGATGTTGACAGAGAAGGAACTTGTAGACATGAGCAATGAGGTTGCCAATCCTCTTAATCTAGTTGAAAGAGAAGAACGAAATTCTCGAGCCGCTAGCGCTACCATTCCCTAATAAAGTCCACCTCCCATTTAGAGTTCACTTCTATGACTGTTGAGGTGTTGGGTTCCCCGGCTGAAACCTGACGGGTACCTCGAACATATTACCTAGAGGGCCCCTGCTCGAGGAGAGGCTCAGCTCGGATTTGTCTCTAATGAAGAAGCGCGTCCGTTAGGAGTTGAACCCATATCCTCTTGAATAAGAGGGTCTTAGGGTGTCCCCTAGGTACCAATTCGATTGGTACTAATTGGATTGATACCTGGGGGACACCCTAAGACCCTCTTATTCAAGAGGATACGGGTTTAACTCCTAGAGGAAGCGCTCCATCACTGGAGGCAAATCCGAGCTGGGCCTCTCCTCGAACAAGAACCCTCTCGGCAATACATTTGAGGTGTTCGTCCGACTCCAACCGGAGAACTCAACACCTCAACAGTGACCACACTCAATTGGAAGCATGGACAATCATACTGTAAGTTTTAAAAAATGCTATGATTATCTATTGTGTTTTTAAATTTTATGTTTAAAATTGCCCTCTTAACAAAACTTGGTCAAATTTTAAGGTGTAAAAAGAGTCATTTTAACCTCAAGCTTGACCAATAGGGTGTTTTGACAATTGGTTCTTATCAACAAACAACGAAAAGCTCTTACATGTTACAGTAAAAAAAAGTTTCTATTGTGTAAGGCTCTCACATATTACAGTATTCTTAACTAAAATTTGTTCCGATTATTAGTGGTAATTAAACTCCCCAAACACCTTACAAATTTGTTGAACATAAAGTGTTACGAGGTCTGCTAAAAATGATTGATAGAAACAAGAATCATTTATCCTTTTTCTCTTATGTTTTTTTAGAAATAAATGCGCACCAAAATTTGTATGTATTTATAATTTATATATAAACAAATTAAAAAGTACAATTACGCGCATATATTATTGTTATTGTTCCTTGAACCTTGCATATCAATGTATAAGCCCATAATGGTTATTGGTTACAATGTAATTATTGTCCCACCTCATTTAAAAAAAATCCAACAAAAAAGAATCATTAAAATGCAATAGCCTAAAAAAATTATTAAAAAAAAAGACTGTATTCACTTGCATTCTGGTGGCAGGACTTTGAACCTTGAAGGATCCTTACAGTAAGAATAAAACATGAGCTTTCTTCTGGCCCAATCCATAGCTGAAGCTTGTTCCGTGGACAACGTGGCGAATTCCTGTCCCTCCACTGGGTCCAAGTTTGAAGGGCCGTTCTTGGAACATGTGCCTACTGTCGGATTGGATACACATCCACTCATTTCCACGTCAGCAAACGACACCACAAAAGGCGCGTACTTGTAGTCAACTGGGTATTTCCCTCCATGAGTTGCCCACTCGGACCCGTCCCATATTGTCGCGTAAACAGACATGGGTTTTGATGGGAAAACTGATGGGTACGCGCTGTTGCGCTGGAGCTCTCTTACCGGTATGTTGTCCACCATAAACCTGCAGTTTTCTTCATCTTTAGACGTCAAAGAAAACAAAAAGATAAAAATAATTTCAACCAATAAATAATATAAAGCTCTTGATAACTACTATATAAAACAAAAATTATCATTCTATAAAGTTTTTATATATTATAATTTTTAAATCAGAATTTTAAGTCTTAATCACTCCCCTAAATGCCCTGTTAGATTGTAAAATATTATACCAGAGAAAAATCATTTTAAACCCGACAGTGGCCCTGTCTCTCACATATAAGCAGACCCCACCAAATGTTAGTGACGGGCTAGTAGTCCCGTCGGGTTGAAAAAGTTTATTTCAACCACCACTGCTCTGGCCTCTATGTGAGACCACGTTGAAAAAGTTTGGAACTTTAAGCTTATTGGAAGATAGTTAATATTGGTTTTTTATTTGCTATTGTCCCATTTGAGAAATCTACTTTTAAGATTGTTTATTTCATAAGATTAAAAATATGAAATGTATTTTGACAATGCGCATAATTTTAAACTATCAAAGAGCATTGCTATTTATTGCTATTGATACATATCATCACCTGATGTGTTAGTAAAACACATGAAACATGCCACCAGTTGAAGTCATTGAATTTACTTTATTGTTGTTGCGTGGTAATTTTGATGCAGTGATGATTGCCTGCCTAATAAATGATGATGAATAACTTTTTATTTTGCCCAAAAAATGTGTGCCATGGTTGATAAAGTATAACAACTTTGAAAAAAAGGTTAAATCTTTTCTTTTCCAGTTTTTGGAGGAAGTAGAAAAGTGATTTTTCTTACACAATGTGATGGCTGTTCCAGAGCATGCTGTACTGGTGGTGCTCTGCTGTCGGGTCGAACCAGAGGTAGAATTTCTCTTCTCTTCCTGTGCCTACACTTCCATTTGCATAGATGTTTGTCTGGAATGCCCAGTCGTTTCTCTTGTCATGTCCGAGTAGTTCTATGTCGATTTCGTCGTGATTGCGAGGATAAACATCTGCATTAGACAACTGCAATTTTGCCATTTTTCTTGTCACACATTTTCTACCTTCAATTCTCTTGCTTAAAGCTTGTATATTTTTAGAAGTAATGAACTTACATAGAAAGCCACTACAACTCCAGGGGAAAGACCGGATGGTAGTTTAATTGCAGCGCTGAAGAATCCATAATAGTATTTGTTTTTTGAGGCTAATCCGGATCCTGAAACAAGAACAAGAAATTATATATGATAAGAAATTTCTGCATATGAAACCTTAATTTATCCATGTAAGTTGATGTGACTTTTTTTTATTATTATTTTTATTTTCTACCTGAGGTTTTGTCAAGAGCAAGAGTTGCCATGGATCCATTGACAGTCAGCTTGAAATTTGAGGCTCCAAAAGAGTTGGAGAAGCCATTGCTAATGGAAACATGAGGGAAGAGATCTGTCAAGTGAGGAACACTTGGAGGCGTGTATCGCCTATTGCGCGGGCGTGCAGAAAGCGATGCCGTTGCGCAAAAGATTAAGAGAACAAAGAAGATCAGTTTATCTTGCAAAAATGCCATTTGTGTTTTGTGGATAGGTTATGGATGAAGAAGAGAATGCTGAGATGATATGGCTATATATTGGGAAGGTTAAGGTGGTTAGTATCATAATTTTTGCTCTGTTGTTATTTAGCTGGCTATATCTTTCTTAATATGTCTTTTAAAAAAAAAAAAAAAAAAAACCATTCGGTATCTGGACCTACCATTTAATGGTATGAACCCACAGAAAAGATTCCTCAACTTTAGTGGGAGTATACCCATACGAGGAAGCTCTCCCAGCACATGCTTTTTCATACATAAGACTTAAAACTGAAACTTTATTTAAGAAAAAATGAGCTCCTTGTCATCTAATTTTACATATTGTTTGTCTTAATATATCATTTTATTAGGCCTTTTTGCCCATTTTTGACAATAATCAGGGAACAAAAAAAGAAAAAGGAAAAGATGATGTGAAATGGATTTGAGAAGCATGGAGGACTTGCTATGGGGAGGTTTCTCTCAAAGGTCCTTTTTCTATTGTAATAAAAACGTTCACTTAAATTTCTATGGACCTTTTTCCTTCCTTGTGGGTCCTACAACGATACCATTTACTTCTAGTGGTTGTTATCCATGTACTAATCATGGGCAGGGGCAATAAATTTTATAGTCCAAAATGGTTTCGCTTTCCCTCAACTTGCAATTGTGCAAACGCAAGTGTTTGACTAAGCTAAGGTATACGGTTTTGTTGGTTTCATCTTTTTAGTCCTTTTTTCCTCTCATGAGATTACTTAGTAGGGTATCAAAAAATTATTTTTGTATTTTTTAAACCGTCCATTCATCGGAATCATACGAAACCAAGAAAAGTACCATAATTGAATGTAATTTGGACTAAAAATCTAACAATTCAAAACTATGCTTTAAAGATTGGGTTTTTTTTGTGAAATTAACATAATTTGATTAAAATCTAACCCTTTAGAATTACGCATTAGTAGTATGGTTATATTTTTGTACTACCGAATAGTTCTTCTTTCCGTTCGCAAACAATGCAAAAAGCTAATCATTAAAATAAAGAATCTTCTAAGACACTTTAATGATTTTTTTCTTTTTTCTTTTTCACTTTCTTTACAGTTGTTTTCTACGTGCACTAAAGGGCAAAAAGTTGATGTAAACATGATCTTCACAAAGGAAAGCACCTGAGAGTGATTGGTAACATAACTGTTAGAATCCCTTTTTAATATAGAAATAGACCAGTTTTTTTTTTATTCAAAATAAAATCTAGGTAGTGACAAGAAAATGTCTACATTTCTTGATAAAACCAGATTTGCCAGTAACTCTTGGGCTGGCTCCAATAGATGTTTGATATGACAGGGCACATTATCAGACGCGTTGTGCAATAAAAGATTGGCGACTGTTTCTTCACCTCCCTTGTCTATATTCTTCAACTTGATTTTATGTGTAACAGAAAAAAATTGATTGACATTTACTGAGGAAAACAGGGCATCCCCTGAAATCTGAGCTACCCTGTTTTGTTAGATGGTGTCTAATCTTTCCCTCATGAAGCCAAAGAAAGTTGGAGAAATGTTGCAGAGAGATGGCAGAGAGGATCTAATTTCTTCAATGCATATGTTCTTGATTTTCTTGGCCAACTTTGATTTCACTTCATGACCCTAAAAGAATTCAAGATTTCTCTTATAAGTGATGAAAAAATAACCTATTGATAAGTATTTATTTTTTTAACCATTAGATTTGAAGAAAAATATGATTTTGATCAGATCTAATGGTTTAAAAACGTATGCTTCTGGTGAGAATAAAGCCGAAGGGAGTGTCTAATGAACATGTGCATCTAGGAAACTAGATCCTCTCTACAATCTTTCTGCAACAATTCTCCAACTCCCTTTTGATTTATTATAGAGAGATTAGACACCATCTCATCGTATATGCAGGTTTCGCTTCATGACCCCAAAAGAATTCCGAAATTTCCATGACAAGTTTTGAAAAAATAACTTACATGTAAGTATTTGTTTTTTAACCGTCATATTTGAAGAAAAATATGATTTTGACTAAATCTAATAGTTTGAAAATATACACCGTCAATGGAAACACCTACCAAAAAAGACCTAAAGAATTTATGAGAAGTTATATTTGGGGCCCCAAAATTGTATGAGTGGTTTGGTTAGACCCACGAGAGGAAATTCTGTTTCCCTTTGTAACTAACATGCACCTTTCAATCAGACACATACCTACAGAAGATTTTTAACACCTTTGCACATGATTTTGTTTTCAGGTGATGACATTTAAGTCAACCGTGTCCAAGTTCAAGGTTGTTTTTATGGTGGCGGGTCTAATTCATGGCATCCAAGCCAGCTTACAATTATATGTTTAAAGTTGAATATTTGAATGTATATTGTTTCTCCTATCTAATTCGGCATACTAATATTGGAAACTTTAATGTTCGCAAATATATCATTTTATTTGGTAATTCTAACGTCCAAGTTCGCAAGTATATCGTACTCCAAACATCGTGTTACATGTCATATTGTCATGGCTCAACATTCTTATTTTCCAAATTAATGTTTTTGAAGACCAGATTTAGAGAGGGTACATAGGCCCGTTGTATTTAATTATTCTGCACGCATTCTTCCAGCGATCAAAAGGAAAAATTGGGAAAAGAAGAACGACATTTTTGCAGAGAGAAGTAACACAAGAAGGCGATGTCTCTCATGGTATTTAAACCATTAGGAGTTAGAGGCTATAAACAACTAATATATTTCATGCTAGGCTACACAAACTTGCACTTTCAAATGTTGAAGAGTGACTATGATGTGTAAACTCTAGGGGAAACTATATTTTAACAATTTCTATGCTATATTATCCTTCCGCAAAGGTTAACAAAATAAAATTTAAGTGTTTGGACCCACCGACCCCTAAAATTTTCAAAAATATATAGTTGGGTCTCTCAGGGTTCATTTAATGCATGACTTTAGAATGATATGATTTAAAACTTTATGGTTTAAACTGTGAATTCTAAACTATGTTGTTTAAACGATAATATTAAACTGACATTTAGAATGTAAGGGTTTATAACGAGAATAACAAATCAAATCAAGTTTAAATCAAGGACTGGTGCTTAGAAAAACTATGATTTGTGGCAAAAAAAAAAAAAAAAGGAAAAATAGGTATGGTTTATACCGTAAACCTTATGAAATTAAAGCAGGAAATAAAGTTTGGATTTTATGTGGTTTAGCTGATTTAAAACCATCTTTATAATGGCTTTAATTACAACTCCACCAACTATTGGTTTAAACCGCCTCTATAGTTTGAACCGGTATAAACCCATACACCAAACGCCACATTAATTCTTTTTTTTTTTTTGTTTTTGGAGTATACACTTTTAACAATTTTGATGCCTACTACTAGAATTGACGGTAGATTTTTAAATTTAATGGCGTTAGGACAAGCCCATCAGGCCATCACATAGAACTTGATGTAAAGGGGGTGTTTGGCAAAGTGGTGGGAACTGCAGTTCCCACCACAAAATCAGTTATAAACAGTAAAAAGCTCTCACATGCTACAGTAACAATAAAAAAAATTGCTACAGTGTAAAGTTCTCATATGCTACAGTAAAAGTGGTTCTCACCACTGGTTCCCACCACCTTCCAAACACCCTATAATTCAACGCAGTTGTAGGGACACTGAAGGTAATATATATATATATATAATATTTTTGCATATATATATATATAATATTTTTGCATATATATATATATATATATTTAAGAATAGATTGAAGGTAATATTTTTGCATATATATATATATATATATATTTAAGAATAGATTGAAGGTAATATTTTTGCATCATGCACGATTGCTTTTGTAAATTTTTTTGTTATAGCACGTTTGACATATGATTATTTCTATTAAATAAATTTTAAAAACTATTTATTATATGGCTAAGGATCAAAACTGTCAAAAAAAAAATTATGTTCAAGTACCAATCATTCAAACCAAAAAAAAAAAAGTTTAGGAACGTAACAACAACAAAAAATAAATTAAAAAAAAAACCTATAAAACATTCATCCATATGTTTTAGACAAGGAATCACGATTATGCTTGTTTAGAATCTATAGAGGACATGGGGCGCAATAAAAAAGTATTCAGCCAAAAAAAAAAAAAGAAGAGAAAGAAAGAAAAAGAATCATAGGCCCCCATTTACCTTTACCTCAGGACTTCAGTTTACATTTAATTAAAAGAAAATTTAAATACAAGTGTCGTACAAATATCACCGTCGCACGTGGAGTTCACCCCCTGTTTGGTTGGGTGGTGGGAATCACGGTTTCCACCACAAACTCAGTTATGAACAATGTAAAGCTCTCACATGCTACAGTAACAATAAAAAATTACTACAATGTAAAGCTCTCATATGCTACAGTAAAAGTGGTTTTAACTACTGGTTCCCACCACCCTTCCAAACACCCCATCAACAACTTCGTAGGGTGCGGGTTGGCTATTGTGGATATTATACGTTAGATGTCTCTAGTTTTTTTATGTTATGATTTGTGACCATATTTTCCAGTAAGGAAATATGGTTGTCTACCTTTTGGTTAGTTTCATTCTTAAGAATGATGCTGATATTGTTGCCATGAATTATGTTCTTAATTTTTTTCTTTCATTGTGATTGGCGATTTGACTAATTAATAAATTCTAGCCTTTTACTCAACAAAAGTAATGTAAACACATAAATAAGAAGAGAATGAATCTCTCTTCCTGTTTTTTAAAAATATGTCCTTAGGACCTTAGCACAACTTGGTAAATCATCTTAATCGTTCTGAATCATTGCTTGATTTTTGTTTATCAAACATCTATTCAAGTTGGATGCATAAATGCAGAAACCTTTGTACCAAGTGCCACATTAATATGCATAAACTAAAATCTAAGGAGACCCTTTTTGCCAATTACTCTTGCATATATATTACCGGCAAGAAAAGGTCAAGAAAACAAAATTTTAGTATATGTTTTCAACGGAAAGTACAATATTATAAAATGAAAATTAAAAAAAAAAAAAAAGAAGAATCCGAGGCCCATTCATCATCACTTCAGCTTGGAATTCAATAAAAATGTCGTAGAACTCTCCGCCATTGCATGTGGAGTCCATATCAAGTCTCATAAAATAAGGTGGTGTTTGGCAAAGTGGTGGGAACTGGTTCCCACCACAAAATCAGTTATGAACAGTAAAAAGCTCTCACATGCTACAGTAATAATAAAAAAAAATTACTACAGTGTAAAGTTCTCATATGCTACAGTAAAAATGGTTCTCACCACTGGTTTCCACCACCTTTCAAACACCCTATAAAATGTCGGCTAATCCATAAACGAACCCATTTCAGGAAAAAAAGAAAAAAGAAAAAAAAAGAAGAAGAAGATACAACTGTACAATGTACGACTCCAACGTTTGCTTTTAATGCATATATATAAAAAAAAAAACAGTTTAGAAAATTATTAAGTGACAGAAAATAAATGCCATTGCCCCTTTTCCTATCACATATATATCCCCCAAAAACAAGCTTGA
>CAMOHE010045960.1:18299-59045 GCA_946598075.1 Artocarpus hirsutus
GGTCAAGAAAACAAAATTTTAGTATATGTTTTCAACGGAAAGTACAATATTATAAAATGAAAATTTAAAAAAAAAAAAAAAAAGAATCCGAGGTCCATTCATCATCACTTCAGCTTGGAATTCAATAAAAATGTCGTAGAACTCTCCACCATTGCACGTGGAGTCCATATCAAGTCTCATAAAATAAAACGTCGGCTAATCCATAAACGAACCCATTTCAGGAAAAAAAGAAAAAAGAAAAAAAAAAAAAAAGAAGATACAACTGTACAATGTACGACTCCAACGTTTGCTTTTAATGCATATATATAAAAAAAACAGTTTAGAAAATTATTAAGTGACAGAAAATAAATGCCATTGCCCCTTTTCCTATCACATATATATCCCCCAAAAACAAGCTTGACTTTTTAGAAATTCTATTATGGTTCTTTTTTTTTTTTTTTGGCTAAAATATTATCTCATCACTCGGTATTGCACTACATACAACTATTTCTAAGAATATATTCTAAGCTAGAAATTATTAAATAACAGAAAATAAATATCATGTACCCTTTTCCTTTCACACACACACACACATATCCCTCAAAAAAAGCTTGACTTTTGAGAAATTCTATTATATTTCTTTTTTTTTTGTTTTTGTTTTTGGCTAAATATTATCACAATACTTGGATTGAGCTACATATAATTATTGCAAAGAATATACATTAATATATATAACGTATGCAATTATTTCAAGGAGAAATATGCGATCAAATTATAAATCAATTATTGCATGAATAATGGACGTTAAAAAAAATCTCCACTCCCATAATTCCACGTCATCGCTGTCGGCTACCACTCTCCTCGTAACTTCACCGTCTCCTCGCCCCCCTCCCATAATCCTCGCCCCCCACCCCACACAATAGCCACGTGTCGCCTTTTGTAGCTCGCGAAGCTATCCACGAAAGCCGCCATATTCTTTCCCGATCTTCCATATCTCCACGTGGGTGCTTTCCACGTGTCACACAATCCGGAAGTCAAATCCAACTCCAGATTCATTGTCTTACTCTTCGGCGTAACGATCTACTGACACGTGTCCCTGCCAAGTTTAGGCCCATATAAACTTCCATATCCATCACCAAAAAGTGGAAAAATCCAAATTTTATCTTTTTCGATTTTTGGTGTTCAACTATCCAAAACCCTAATGTTTCAGCTCGCCGGATTCTGAATTTTTCCGCGATTCATCCCTGCGAAGAAATCTCTCCGAAGACGCTCTTGACGTCTCTGATTTCTCTCGCGAACGATTCTGCAGTTACAATCGAGGCTTTTCGCGAGCAATGATAGAAATGCGCGGGAAATCATCCGACAGATCGGAGTTCTCCTCGTTTTCCTCGAAGAAGTACAAGGATTGGAGTCGGATCTCCCTGACACCGTCGTTTTGGGATTCTCGGAGCTTCATCCGGCCTTCCAGAGAGTTCGGTTCCTCTTGGAGGATTGCTCGCGTGAGGGGGCTAGGTTTCTGACGCTGATTAATTCGGTGCGTGTGGCAAACCATTTCCGGGTCTTCGAAAGGGCGATCGCGACGGCTCTGGATGTTCTGCCGCTTTCTCTGATCGACACGCCGGCTGATTTGAAGGAACATGTTGAGTTGATGATGAGGCAAGCGCGAATATCAAGGTTCGATGTTGCCCCGGAGGATAAGCGGGTCTTGGTGTTGTGAGGTCCGTTTTAAATGGGTTCAAGAATGGAGCTGTCCCGGACAGGGAAGACCTCAGGGATGCTCTTGATTATCTAGGAATTCGACGTTGGAGCAAGCGCAATGAGGAGGTGAAGTTCTTGGTTTCGGAAATCGAGTTCGAGAATTCGAAAGAGGAAAAGAAAGAGTTGGTGATGATGTTAAGCAGTTTAACGGGGCTCGTTTGCTATTGTCGTTGCGTGTTGTTTGATGTCGTTGACGGAGAAGCGAATCGACAATTGAACAGCAAATGTGGCAGTAAGGTACTAATTGGACTGAACCAGGATGATTTTCGATGTCCAATATCTCTGGAGATAATGGTTGATCCGGTGACAATAGCGCCAGGGCATACATATGATGGCTCTTCGATAGCAAAATGGTTCCAGGCTGGGAATTTGATCTGTCCGAAGACCGGTGAGAAGCTTAAGAACTTGGAGATGGTGCCTAATTTGGCGCTTCGAAGGTTGATACAGCAGTATTGTTTCGAGAATGGCATTCCATTCGTTGAATGGGGTCGCAGAAATCCCCACGTGAAGAGGGAAGTTTTTGCAGGGAGTTTGGGAGCTCAAAAGGCCATGAAAATGGTGGCCAATTTTCTTGCAAACAACCTTACATCTGAAGCGGAACAAGAGAAAAACAAGGCAGCTTATGAAGCCAGACTTCTCTCAAAAACAAGCGTTTATAATCGGTCTTGTTTGGTGGAAGCTGGTGTACTTCTGCCTTTGTTGAAGCTATTGCTTTCGTGGATTCATTGACCCAAGAGCACGCCGCTGCTGCTTTGTTGAACCTTTCAAAGCATTCCGAAAGCAAAGCTACAATCGTCAACAATGGAGGTTTGGAAGTTCTCATAGATGTGCTAAAGAAAGGACCCAACTTAGAAGCAAGACAGCACGCCGCTGGTGTGCTGTTTTATCTTGCTTCAGTTGAGGAGAACAGGATGTTGATTGGGGAAAATCCAGAGGCAATTCTGGCCTTAATGGAGCTGATTGAAAATGGGACCGATCAGGGCAAGAAAAATGCATTGGTTGCCATTTTTGGGCTCCTTGCTTACCCCGGAAACCATTGGAGGGTTCTAGCAGCCGGGGCAGTTCCTCTGCTGGTTAATCTTTTGAAGTCTTGTGAGACAGAAGAAATTGTCACTGATTCTCTCACGATCCTTGCAACTCTCGCTGAAAAATCAGATGGAACGACAGCGATTTTGCATCACAAAGCTTTGGATTTGGCAGTAGAGATTTTGAATTCGTGCACTTCAAGGTCAGGGAAGGAGTACCGCGTGTCTTTACTGCTAGCTCTTTGTAAGAATGGTGAGAAGGATGCGGTTGCTCTGTTGGTGAAGAGCCCTTCTTTAATGGGATCTTTATATTCCCTACTAAGCGAAGGCACATCTGGAGCTAGCAAGAAGGCTAGTGCTCTCATCAGGGTCCTTCATGAATTCCATGAAGGGAGGTCTTCTCGCTTGATGGCTCCAGTTCTTCCTCGAGAACAATTTGCCCATGCATGGTAAACCCAAATTTTTCGGGTTTTCTATGGTTTTTTATTCTTTCTAAGGCTGTGTAAATGCGCATTGTTTATGTAGATATCTCAATGGTGCTAGCTTGGTTTTTCTAAAGAGCTAGCCACTATTTCAGCTTCTGGTTTTTGTATGAAGCTTAATTTGTACAAAAAGAAAAAAAACTCTTTACATTGTAATTCTTTTTTTCTTTTCCATGAATAAATAGCAATAAGATTAAGTTTATTGCTGTAAAGATTGTATGTTCTTGTTTGAATATGAACAAAGGATTTCTTTGATTTTCCAATTTTAAGTTGATGTTTGTTGCGGGATAAGCAAGTCAAATAACCAAATTGAATTGTGTTGAAATATCAAGAGCCTTTTCTAGCCTTGAAACCACTTGCTGCATGGATGGCCTTTGCTGCTTAAGTCCTGTGCACGACAAAGCTAGCTTGAACACGAGGTTAAAAGCTTCCGAGGAGTATTCTTTCTCGAGTTTAGCGTCTGCAAATTCTCTTATGTTACCACCAGTTGCAAGAGATCTGGCCTGAAAGGCAGGGACTTTCATGAAAAAGTGGACAAAATTTCTGAAGTAACTTTTAGCAATATTGAAATGTACAAAAACTGTGCTTGTTTCTTCTTTCTCACCATTTTTGGGAGAGGCATTGTGCTGCTCAAGTCCAAACTGATCACTCGCTGCCCAGACAAAAGTTGTAACAGTACTATACCAAAACTGTAGACATCTCCTGAAGGATTCACATGGTGATTTCTTCGGTATTCAGGATCAACATAACCTAATGTTCCTCTCACTTCTGAGCTCACATAGGATTGATCCAAGTCCAAAACCTTAGACAATCCGAAGTCAGAAAGCTTGGCTTGAAATTTAGCATCTATGAGTATATTTGTTGGCTGAAAATAGGATAAATGTCAAGAAAACTATAGGAACGACAAACATATTAAAGAATGAGAAATAAAAAAATTATAATCAGAAACATAAACGGACCTTGATATCACGGTGAACAATGCAGCCTTCGGGATAAGTGTGTAGGAACAAGAGACCTTTAGCGCTGTCGATTGCAATCTGAAGTCTTTGGATCCACAAAAGAGTTTTATCTTTACCTGTTTAATCCATCAAATTTATCTATTGGCTTTTCATGACATGAGGATGATGGAGGAAATAAATATTCTCATAAATGAACAGGAAAACATACCAAACAACCATTCTGAAAGGTTCCCATTGTGACACAGCTCATAGACCAGAAAACATTCATCGACTTCCTCGCAATAGCCAAGCAAAGAAACTAGGTTCGGATGTCTGATATGGGAAAGACTTCTCACCTCCCTCATAAATGTATCTACATGTCTATCCTTTATTATATGCTTAACAGCAACATGGTGACCATTTGACAGTATGCCTTTATATACCTTCCCTGAAAAATTCTCAAATGAAATCAAAATCCAATTTAAAGAATAAGTTCTTTCTTATCCTTTTGTAATTTTCCCAAGTTTTTTGGTCTTATTGCATCGTTCACTTGCACAACCAAAGCTGAGTCTTATTCATGTATGCTTTTTTCTCTTTTCTTAAAACACTGGTTTTAACAATAATATATTGGGATAATTCTCAATCCTTTCCAGCTGTATATTTATTTTTTCTCAACAATTCATCATGACCAACAATGAAAGTCCTAAATGTTAAATCACAAAGGTTCTCACCTGCTACACCTTGTCCAATGAAGTTGGACAGATCAAGATTGTTTGTTGCTAAATGAACTTCCTCAATTGGGATCCTAAGGCAGCTTGTTTCTTCGGTCGTTGCCCACAAGTTATCTAATGCTGTCCAGTAAAATGAATTGGTTAATAATCTTTCCAAAAAAGTTTGCAAAATTCATAGGCAAAAAAAAAAAAAAAAAAAAAAGTTATCTCTTTACCATCTTTTCCAAATAAAAGACTTTCCTTAACTCTCTCCTTACACAAGGTCCATACTACTAAAATTACTATTACTGTAGTTGCTGCCAGACCACCAGCTAGAATCCATAAACCTGTTAATTCTCAGGAAAGTTACTAAAGTATATCAGTTAATCGGGACCTCAAGATTACTGATTTAACTATTGTGTACAAAACAATTACCTGTCCTCATTTTTCTATCATCACTATCGCTGCTTCCCTCTTCTGCAAGGAGAACAAAGAGGCATATTTTATCACTAAATGCTTATTGACACTTTCAATGGACATAAGAATATCAACAACAAGACTTGAGCAAAAAAGTTAAAGAGAAAGTACTAATCGCCAAACTACTTACTTATTGAAAGAATTTGATCTCCAAGGCATTTATAAAGGGCGTGAATCCAATTTCCATCATCAGCCCTGCTGCCAGTCAAAGTGATCAATACAGAAAAACCGCAAACTATGGTTTCAGTCCTTTCGAATTCGGTCACATTGCTCACCGGTGCGGCAATCGTTTCCCACCTTTTTAGACATGCACTGCAAGCCTTAGCACCCGATACCCCGGGCGAGCCCAAAAGTTTGCAGTCTTGATCAAGCATATTTAGTGTGTTCCCTAGATTGTCAAAAACATCCTTGGTTAAAAAATCCGAGCAGCCACCTCGTCCACTTGTTAGCTTTTGAAAGCCACAGCCAGAGACATCCTTATCAACTGTATTGTTCAGGAAAAGTAAGCAGTCATTCTGCTCTGAGGAGGTCAAGAAAATTATCCGAGTATGATTTGCTCTTTGTGCCAATGCATATAGGTAGTCATCGAAAACCGCCCCACAACTACAGCTATTGACAAAACCACCCCAATTTCCTGCTTCACAATCTGATGTATTCCAGGATGAAGTCTTGTGAATATCGAGGACACAATCAGAAGCTGAAGCTTCTGTGAGCGACAAACTCAAAGTGGAGAGAGAAGCAAGAGCCAAAACAGAAAATAATAGTACTTGTTTACACTTCTTTTGATTGGAGAAGTGGAAATTCAAGGACAATTTAGCCATTGGAAGGTTGTATTATGTGAGAAATTAACAAACTTACATGAGAAAAAGTGGAAACAAAGTTCTCATCTTTTCATCATCTATAAAATATGGAATATGGCTTTAAAATCTAGAAAAACAGCCAAGAGTTTATTGGTTTTGGCCTTGGATTTTCTACTTCAAGAATCTGTTGGATTTCATTTATAACATATCAAAAAACTTGGTCTTCCTAGAGAGAGTTGGATTTATGTGAGTTTAATATGGAAATTGGACAAATGGGTTTGTCTTCTTTTCATACGTACAAAGTAAAACTTCCTTGTATGCGATTTCTAGTATGATTCTGCAGGCTTATTTGAAGGATGTCAATTTCATACCCCAAATATTTTATTATGTGAATTTTATTTGATTAAAAGCAAGAAATAGACAATTTGCCGAACGGGGATATCATATCAACCCCACATTGTCAGAATATAGTTGAAACTTGACCCGTTATTCTCTTGGAAATACGACAAATGGGATTTAGAAACAGGTTCTTGTTCCGCCATTGGTATAAGATCATCCTCGTAGAGACTAAATGGGCTATGTGATTTTCTATTTTGGTCCAATATAAGCCCAAAAAGGATCAACCAAGATCAAACAAAACATGGGACCCGCTATAAATTGGGTTTGGGTTAGAAATGAAAAGATGGATTGGCCTAACAGAGAAGGACTAGAAGCTTATCATTAGGGGAGGGAATTATGAGTTTTACAATAAGTGGGTTGTGTAGCCTGTCTTCCGGCTTTTGAGTCCAACAGTAACACCTCTATTTGATGCTTGAGTTCACCTGGTTTAGACCTATAAATCTGGTTTAAATTGATGTTTGGTTGTATATGTACTAAAATAATTTTAAACTCTGATGTGATGCTTATATCCATGCAAAAGTTTTTTGGTCCCCTTCTTCAATTTTCATGATTTTAATTATCCATTTTAAACCACATAACTTCAAAACCATTAATTCAAAATATCTTAAACCATGTTGGTTTAAACCCACGTACTATCAATTGGGTCTAATTAGGTTCTTTGCCTCTATGATGTGAAAATTAGACAATCTTTCTCTTTCTTTTTTTTTTAGTATGTTTAAAATTAGAAATGTTGTACCTCTATTTCATCCTCCTCAAAAGTTATTTACTATTCTATGCTTGTATTTTAATTTTAATACAAAAATATATTATGCATTTTGAATTTCTATTTTTTTAGTATTGTTTTTATATATTTTAATTCTATGTTAAATTTGTATATTTTCTTTTGTCAAATATTGATTTTGATTACTTAAATTTCAATTTTATTTAAAATGCAGTATAAATTGAACAAATTTATAATCTTTAAAGCCTAAATATAAGTGCTCAAGTTGCAAACAAAAATAGCTTATTTATAATTTGTTAATGAGACTTCCTGCATTTGACTATCTACAGTTCTAGTTGCCGCAGAAGTGAAGATTATTTTTTATTATTCAATGAGCATCTTGTATTTTGAAAAAATTAGGGGTAATAAAATCCTTACGTAAAGGCCATTCTATCCATCTTTTAGACATTAAGATACGTTTTAGATGTGGATGATTATTATAAGAGATTTTTAACATATATCCTCTCTAAATCCAGAAAATAGAGAGAATTTTAGGACTTTTCCTTAGGGCAAATATTTTTACGTATACCTCTTCTGGTTGATCTATACAAAACTCTATTTTTGTAAGATGATACATAATGACTAACATTCTGCCCAGTGCTACATCATAGGCACATTGGGAACGTAGATAAGGCTCTTCTGCAAGGTTCATCCACAGAGGTAAGATTGTGTACAAAAACCGCCAAATCGTCAAATCGAATCAATCTAGCAGTGACTGGTACGTTAAGACCTACGGTTCGATCTAGTTCAAAAATATTTAACTGCGGTTCAGACCAAACTGGACCGTTTGTCTATCAATAGTATATATTATATTCTACCTCTCAATCATCATAATATTTATAGTTATAGTTGCTATCTAGACTTTAAGTTTATTTAGCGTTTGAAGTTTGAATGGTTGTATTATTATATTTTTTGAAATTTGGATGACTATATTATTATATTTAGAGTTGGAGTTTAGATGACTGTATTATTTATATTTTGTTTTGGATTTTTTATGTTACTTTTTATTTTTGTTGCTTGTTATATTTGGTTTTTCTTTTTCAAAATGGTATTTTTAGTTTGTTCGATTTTTAGAGTTTTCAAAATATAAAATATAGTATAAAAAATCATAAAAATCTCTTAAAAAGGTCCTAAACTGTGGTTCAAACTGTACCTTTTTAAATGGTCTGGTCCATCTGATCCCAGCACCTTAAAGGATCTAACCCGATTCTAAATTTTCCTAAATCACCAAAATGGTCCAGTCCCAAAAACTTGGTGGTTTGGGACTGGAACAGACCATGCACAGCCTTATACATAGTGTGAGTTAGGGCCTATGACTAGGCCAAAAGGCGTAGGCGATGGGCAACAAATAAATATTTTTGTACTACTCTTTATTGGTCCCCGAGAATGAATGAGGGTTTGTTAGCCAAAAAATTATTGAATAAATTTTATTTTTGACCCTAAATTTTGGTCAATTTGTCACTATGCCCTCAAACTTTGAAAACTAATATACACACCTTTCAAACTTTAAAACGTTAACAAAAATATCATTTTTTGCGATATTCCGTCCATAAAGTTTTATTTCCTCCCTCGAACTTTAGTAATTATGTCATTTGCCCCTTGATCTTCAAATTTTTTTTTCATTTTATTTTTAGTCAATAATTTTTCACACAAGTCAAATTACAAATTTGTTACCCAAATATTAGTTTTTTTTGAATAGTTTAATGTCCATTTTTGTTAAAAGTATTTTTATAGGCCTATTCATAGACACATTTGAAATTTATATGTATATTTATTTATGCATATATATTTTGCTTGCATATTCTTTTAATTTTTTTTCATGCAATTCATTTTTCTTTTCTTTCATTTAATAAGCACATAAATCAAAAAAAAAAAAAACACAATCTTCCAAAAAAAACTACACAACATTAAAAAAAAGAGAGTTAGAATTGTTGACTCAGTTCACAATTTAAGACTCTTAGGTGAGCAATTTGAGTTTTGACTTGTGTGAAGAATTGTTAACTAAAAAAGAAAAGAAAAAAGTTTAGGAGTAAAAATATAAGTTTTTGAAATTCAAGGACAAAATGACATATTTATTAAAGTTCGAGGGGCAAAAGAAAACTTTATATACATAATGTCATAAAAGAGGTATTTTTGTTGATATTTTAAAGTTTGAGAGATATTTTTGTTAACGTTTTAAAGTTTGAAGGTCGTGCATATTAGTTTTTAAAAATCAAGAGACAAGGGAACAAACTAACTAAAATTTGAGAGGTAAAAATAAAATTTATCCAAAAGGATTATTGGTTCAACGGGCAAGGTACATTTAACAACTCAAAATTTAAAGATAAATTAAGAACCTTACGGATGCGTGAAGCATAAATAAACTTAATACAGGACATCAAATAATAAAAAACCTTGTCCAAAGAACCTGTTGATGAAGAAAAGTAAAAGGACAAAACTAAAAAAAAGAAAAAAAAAAAAAAACAGACGGGCCGTAAGACAACTGGCCATGAGACAAAAACAAATCACTTTTTTCAAGGAAAAATAGAAGTAATTTTTAAGTCAAAAAGCACACCAGTCGCAAGGCAAAACCAAACCCAATTTTCTTATTTTAAAATTTTCACGTGACACGCAACATATCTTCCAACAAACTCAAAGCGACCTTTAGCTGTGTCAATAATTTGCCCTTCCCAAAACCATGAATATGTAAACGGAAAAAAAGACCACAAAAAAAGGCAAGTTTTCTTATAAAAATTATAAAAGATGCCCATCACTAATTCATGTATATTTTTTAACCGTCCAATTTATTAAAAAATAATTTTTAAAAAATTTAAGGGTTTTAAAATGGGTTTTCACTGAATTTTTTTTTTAAAAAAAGAGACCTCTTTTGAAGAAAAAAACCATGAATACTACATGGTGTAATTTTTACTTCTCTCTATAGGCTCAACCAATGTCCATTATTTAGATAAATGCTATAGAATAATGATGGTACTTCCGATATGACATTTAAGAGAGAAGTTAACTCGCGGCTTACATTGTGAGAGGCACTAATAATGTCCCTTAACTTTATTCATATTATAATCATTTTCAAAGATATTTCAAACCAAGCATATCAAAATAAATATTTCCATATATTTCCCAATCCTTGCAAGTTGCAAGTTATTTTTTATTTTTATTGTTTTAGAAACTGACAAATCAAAAACCAAACACACTTTAATGTCTTAAAATTCAACTCATCGTCATATATTAATATAAACTCACGTCGTGAGACACACCAACAATAGGCAAAATTTGATGAAAGGCCACCTAAAAAATTTAAGTAGGGAAATGATCTTTTTTTTTTTTTTCATCAAAAATCAAATTCTTTGAGTAAAAAAACTATTTTATTTTTTTTTTCATCTTATTAAGGTTTTTTTTTTTATTTTAAATGACATGACAAAAAACCATTTATCTAGTTTTAAACTTTCTTGGTCTACTTATTAAAAAAAATCCAAATCTCCACAATGTTTCCTTAGCTTTTTTACTCATGTCATAATCCTTTCCCAAAGATACTTCAAACCAAGCAAATCAAAATAAAAATTTTCACATGTTTCCCAAAATCCTTGCAAGATTTTATTTTATTTTATTTTTTATAACATCCACACAAGCTAACATAACCATCACTGGCCACCTACCAAACCAAACCAAACCAAACCAAAAAAAAAAAAAAAAAATCCTACGCACCCATTTTATCTCAGATGGGTTCCGGCAACGCCGAATCCGCCCTCCTCCTCCCTACCACCACCGACAGCAGTTCATCTCCAAGAGCAAAACCCACCACCAAAATCCCACAAGACTCATTCCACTTCGCCTACATAATCTACTTCACCTTGGGCCTCGGATTCCTCCTCCCATGGAACGCCTTCATCAGCGCTGTCGACTACTTCTCCTTCATCTACCCCGACGCCAGCGTCGACCGGATCTTCGCCGTTTTCTACATGCTCTTCGCCCTCGTCTTCGTCGTCTTCGTAATCCTCTTATCCCACAACTCCGACGCCTACCCCAGGATCAACGCCGGACTCGCCCTTTTCGCCCTCTCCTTGCTCGTCGTCCCGGTTCTGGACGCCGTGTACATAAAGGGTCGGGTCGGGTTGTACGCCGGGTTTGACGTGACGGTGGCTGCGGTGGCGCTGTCGGGGGTGGGCGACGCTTTGGTGCAGGGAGGGATCATTGGCTCCGCCGGTGAGCTGCCGGAGAGGTACATGCAAGCTGTCGTCGCCGGTACTGCGGCTTCAGGTAAAGTTTTCAACTTTTATTTATTAATGGATAGGTAAAGTTTTGTCCTTGGTCATCTGGGTTTTGTTTTTTGGGATTTGTGTGTGTGTGTCTAATCTGGAATTGGAGATTAAGGGGGATTTTTCTTGAGGTTGGTTTTGGTTTCTGGGTATTGTTTTGTCTTGTTCAATTTCTGAAGTAAAAAGAAAAGCCTTCACCTAGGAGAAAAAAAAGGGGTTATGTATTAGAACTAAAATCTGACTTGTGATGTAATTGGGGTATGAATCATGAAGAGACCATGTCAGTTTAATAATTTTCTCAAAAGTTTTATCTGATTAGAGATAGGTTTACTTTTGATCTTAAATTCTAAAGTTTCAGCTGAAGTTGTTAACTGAAGAAAACATTTTCTACATGTGTGCTAAAAAGATCACGTTTTGTGCTCTGACATATGTGGTTAATCACAATACACAAATATGAGGAAATATAAGGAATGTTTTTATGACTTTTGGTATCCGTGGCATAATCATAATGAGATACTAGCTCTTGTATCATTGGGATTTGAATTTTAGGAGCATTTTACATTTGTATTGCCTAATTTCACTTACAAGTTGTACTTCTTGTCAAATTTTTGTATGCAGGGGTCCTTGTTTCTTTTCTAAGGATCCTAACCAAGGCTGTGTACCCACAAGATGCTTATGGCCTTAGGAAAAGTGCGAACCTCTATTTTGCTGTTTCGATAGTTGTCATGGTCATTTGTATTGTTTTCTACAATTTGGCGCCTAGGCTTCCAATCATGAAATACTATAGAGAGTTGAAAATTCAGGCCCTGAATGAGGAGAAAGAGGAGAAAGGTCCTCTGACTGGAGCTGTATGGAGAGCAACTTTGTGGGACATTGTTGGGAGCGTCAAGTGGTATGGCTTTGGCATTGTCCTCATCTACATTGTGACCTTGTCAATATTCCCGGGGTTCATCACGGAGGATGTGCATTCCGAGATTCTCCAGGATTGGTACTCGGTCCTGCTGATTGCCGGCTACAACATATTCGACTTGGTTGGCAAGTCTCTAACCGCATTGTATCTCCTTGAAAATGAAAAAGTTGCAATTGGTGCGACTGTTGTGAGATTGTTGTTCTTCCCTCTCTACTATGGCTGCTTACACGGCCCAGAATTTTTCCGGACTGAGATACCAGTAACGATACTGACTTGCCTCTTGGGACTCACCAATGGCTATTTGACCAGCGTCTTGATGATTTTGGCTCCCAAAATTGTGCCATTGCAACATGCTGAGACTGCAGGGATTGTGATTGTGTTGTTCCTAATTATTGGTCTGGCTGCTGGGTCAGTTGTATCTTGGTTTTGGATAATTTGAATCTCCTGCCAATTTCTAAGATGTTTGTTGCTGGATTTCACGTTGGTGGATGGGGGAAAATGGCCTCTCTAGGTGCTCTCGTCCTGCAAAAGCCGTGTAAATCTTTCTGTTGTATTGAATAGTTATCTTGGCGTTAGATGTTTGTAGTACATTACTGCTTTTATTGCTTAATGTTATTTGTACTACCATGCCTAAGAATTGACTCCATCTTATAATAGTTATTTGCCTATGTTAAACCACACAAGGGGAACTACAATTTACTATTCTTAGAATTCAGACGGCTCTTCTGAGGATGCTGTCTTTAATGACATGGACCCTAAGTTCTGGATTTGTATTGGTGGTCGTGGTGTGTGCGCGCGCCATTTGTTTTATTATATGATATTTTGTCCCTCTTGTACTTATTTATTGTCTTCTTGAAAGGAAAAATGTATTCTAAATGAAGAAAATACACATTAATATTTGATTCAATCATTCAAATAACCTCGTAATACAGGAAGCTTAATCCCGTTTACATTTCCCCAGCAAGTTCCAATGAAATGTATAAATAGATCAAACATGCACCAAGTCAAGCGATGAAAAACCGAAAAGACACACCGACAACCAAGTATATAAATGTTTGGCTCTTTCAACTATACCTATATGACTAATGGAGAACACCGATCAACCGACACTAAAGGACCTAGTATGCAAAGGTCACCCAGGATATTGTAAAGAGTAAACTCTCGTAGATTAAACACACAAACATATATCAACCACCTTAGTTATTAAAACAAATTAAAAAAAGAAGTGGATAAAGTGCCTTAATTAAATAAAAACAACTATAATAAAACAAACGAGATGCCTCGACCTCACAAGACAACCCACTGTCGATGCAACAACCACCGCCGCACCAAGGGCTAGAAAGAATAGATCTGCATTGGGGTGGAACCATCACAAGGGAGGAGACGCGATGCCGGCTTGGATCCACACGCTACCACCGCCACCATCATGCCAGTGTTGGAACCAACAAATTTTCTATCAATTGATAATAGTGCATAGACTGGATTTTGCTCTTGTAAATCCAACTTCCAATTTCTTTGAACTATGAAGATCGCAAATGATTCCTCACATCACCAGCTTAAGTAAATTGTCTAAACGGCGCTTCCATCTTGTCTAGTAACATATCACAGATTTGCATATTCTGGAATTGTATATGGGGCAACCCCTTGACTTTTCAAATTCTACTATTAACAATGCAAAAAGCAACCTCCAAAAGCAATTTAGCAAACCGTTTTGAGAAAGAACAATAAAAGAGTTTTTATTGCCATCCAAACAAGAAATCAAGAATCAATGGGTGCCGAAGCTACAAAATAAGAATAGTGAGTTTCATTGCTTATGGAGACGATGAAACATCCGAAAAATATTTCTACGCCTATACAGCCATTTGTCTGATTTCGATCCATTCTAAAGTTGGCATTCAGCGTTTCTACAATAGAACAGAAATAAGGGTGCTAAAAAGATGCATCATGCTCTAGATCTTGAAGAGAGGCCCGTCTCCACTTTCTTAATTTCAAAGATGAGCATCCTCCACATCTTGAGAACAAACATTTCAGCTTCCTCATCAAGAATGGATTGAAGAAGCTGTAGCATGCGGTCTGCTTCAACATGTTCTTGAGTACTAGACACAATGTAATCTACCAGCGTGGCTTCTTCCTCTCCTAAAAACTCCGTAATTTTTTTCGAGATCCACGGTCTCATTCTCTCGTGAAGTGCATGCTAGGGAGGCAGAATAGAAGAAACATAAATACACCATCATAAACTATTAAATTATGAAATTGAAACTCGCATGCTAATTCCAAAGAGCATGTATAGTAAGAAGTTGAACTAAGAATGTAAATCTTGAACCATGATGGTGAGAATAATTACCTCGTCATAAACAGCCCAATTTATTTCATAAGAAAATAACTCATCCTTGGTCTTCGGGATCATATCAATCAGTTGCTTTGCATCCAACAGCTTCTTATTATCTGTTGTCTTTACTCTGTCCGAGCCACGTTCTCGATCTGTTGCATCATGAGTCTTCTCCTTGGTTCCATCATTTCGGTCTTTTGTGCGTCTACTTCTTTCCTTTTCAGCATCAGGCTTCTCGTCCTTAGAACCAGTATTTGATATTCGCTTTGCATACTCAGCAGCTGCAACCAAATTTGGTGTTGCCCCCAAAGAAGTTGGTTGAACTGCTTGTAGTTCCTCCGTCGAATAATCAATGGGAACCAAGGGCCTCATCTTTTTCTCCTTATGTGCGTCATCATCATCCTCCTCATTAAACACAGAAGGTACTGCTGTACGTTTACCAGACCCAACTAGACCAAAACCCAATTTTTTTGTGGTCACATTGCCACTGTGTTGCAAATCTGATGCAGCAACCGGTGCCATTGTCCATTCAATATTGGTTCCACCATTTTGTAGAACTGTGTCATGAGTCATATAAGCAAACTTCATTCAAAACAATGCATAAAGGGTGGGAAATGTTCCACCGAGAGAAAGAGAGAGAGAGAGAGAGAGAGAGAGAGAGAGAGAGAGAGAGAGAGATTACCAATGTGATTTTCACGACCAGAATCACCCTCATAATCCTGTTCCGTGGCCTTATCTTTTATTTCTACACTGGGTTCTTCAGCCAATACAGCTTTTTCAGTTCCATTAGTTAGATGATCAGATGAAGTCTTCAAAAGATCTTTCTCTTGTTGTCTCTGCTTTTCCTCTTCAGCCCTCCTCTTGGCCTCAGCAATTTCTTCTTCCTCTTTTTGTCTGTCAATCAAGTCATCTTCCTTCTCTCTCAGCCTCTTTTTTCTCTTCTCCTCCAACACACTTCTCCGCCACCTCTTTCTTGAATCATCATCCTCATCTTCTTCTTCATAAAAAATCTCCTTCTTCCTTTTGCGTTCCCTTTCTTTCTCTCTTTCCTTCTCATACTGACGTTGTTTCTCTTTTTCCCTTTCCCGATACTCCCAATCTTTGAGATACTCCTCATACTGGCGTTCAGCATCCTCCATCCTCCTCCTTTGCTCTCTCTCTTTTCGGATCCGCTCCCGCTCTG
This sequence comes from Artocarpus hirsutus, assembly GCA_946598075.1. Taxonomy (NCBI): domain Eukaryota; kingdom Viridiplantae; phylum Streptophyta; class Magnoliopsida; order Rosales; family Moraceae; genus Artocarpus; species Artocarpus hirsutus. The sequence continues at coordinate 34,303 of CAMOHE010045960.1, forward strand.
TTTCTCTTTCATATCTTTCAATCTCTCGTTCCTTTTCTCTTTTGAGATCACGCTCTCTGTCTCTATCCCTGCTTCTCCAGTCATTCTTTCTAATCTTATCAGGTGAGCTTGTTTCGGCCCTGTCATTCTCACTTACCTGTTTGTTCTCACTAGTTAACTCATCATCATTTTTTTCTTCACCTGCATCTGCAAGACCGTAATGGTGTCAGGATACAGCCTTAGAAACATTTAACTTAAACTAAGAATATACTTCTTTTAAATACCCAAATCATAAAATAGATGACAACAATACCAATCTAGTCAATGAAGAGATTACCGTTGCTAATATCTACATCAGAGTCTCCATCCTTGGATTTAGCTGGCAGCTCTGCATTAGAATTCCCAGTGCCATCACCAGATGCGTGTGCAGGAGGAGGTGGAGGGAGAGGTTTGGTTTTGAACCTCTCCTCAATCATGCTTGTCAGCTTCTCCATGGCTTCCCGGTCAGCTTCCCTGTCTTCATCCGTGACAATCCCAAAATTTGCATTATCATTTTCTTTATTCCCCAAGTCATTGTCTTCCTTCTTTGGCTCCTCTGCAGTCGGCTTTGAAGGGTCAGTCTTCTCATCACTTGCTGCACTTTCATCCTCTTTTGTAGCCGGTGAAGCTTCAGTTGATTTGACATTCTTAGAGTTTTCAGTTTTCTTTTCAACATATCGCTTTAGATAATCTCTTGTTGCTTGCTTAACGTTTAACTGTTAACAAGACAAGTAAAAGTGAGCAAAAATCACATACTGAAAAAGTTTCATAATATAATTCAAGGAAAAAACAACAATATAATTTTTACCTGAAAAAAAAAGGAAAAAAAAAACATATTCCTATGATAAGTAGGACATTTTTCCAAACACAAAATGCATATAGAACAGGCCCTTTTCTTCCTTTTAGAAAGATTAAAGTTCTAAATTCATACGCCTATGGTATGACATTTTTCTATCCATAAAAGGCATAAAGAAGTAAGACTGCCTTTTGGTATGACTAAAGGTGTATAAGGTGTCCACTCTAGGACATTTAAGCACATGAACCAAGTTGTGAAACCCTCAACAACCATGCAACGGCCAATAGGAGCTAAGATTACATGAAACCTTTTTTTTTTCTTTTCCAAAAAAATATTGTATCTAGTAAGATAGCATTAATCAAGCAAATTGTAACTTGTATCTTTATCAAAACACACCAAAAGTCTGGTAAACAATAATAACAAAGCAGAAACAACAAAATGAAAATCATGTAGTCAGAACGAACAAAGAGAAAAGAACCACACATACCACAAGTTCTTGTCCATCAATGCTAAATTTGCTCAACAAGCGCAATGCACGAAGAACACCTTCAGCGGACTCGAATTCACAAAATCCAAAGCCTCTAAGAGTCCCAGTGGAATCTTGAGGACGTTTCCAACTCTTGACGGGTCCACAAAACTTCACAAATATGAAACCATTAAGAAGCTATGAAGGAAAGGCTCCAGAAATAGAACATACATATATTTAAGATAATGTTAAAAAACCAAAAATTCCACAGGTAGATACAGAAGGAACTCATATTTTATACCAGTTGACATACCTGAAGGACAGATAACATAAAATCATTTTCCACGGTTGGCGCTATCTTGCCAACATATACAGTGGTTTGCGGTTCCTCGGCTGGAGTAACACTAGGAATGACTGGCCTTATAATAGGGGAAATGATTGGGCGAACTCCAGGAATCCCTGGAACAGGTGGACGTGGTAGCACCCCAATTGCCCCGGGTGGCCGTGGAGGGAATGCGGGCCGAATGATTGTGGAATAAGGCGAAGGAAAACGAGAAATTCCTACACAAACAAAAATAAATATCTAGGCAAATGTATCAGAGCAAGTACACATACTACATTCTATGCCAACAACACAACTCCACACTACACATATCTACGGAAAATATACGTTAAAATGAATGACTAATTGTTGTTACCACACATTAAAAGCATAATAGAGATGGCAGCATAGGCATTGCAACAATCACCAGCTGAATAGAAAACCTGAAGAAACCATTAAAAAGAAAAAACATCGTTTCTTAAACCATAGACAAGAATTGGCCTTACCTTAAGCATCCACTTGCGACATGACATCATTCTCACATCCACCGGTGGCAAAAATCTTAAAGTACAAAGAATCTCCAACTAGATCTCATGCAGATGAAAAAAATTGTAAAACAAATATCTTGTACAGTTGGTTGTACTTATGAATATGATCGCTCCTATTGATATTCACTTTAAGTAGCAAGTGGGGTAGGGCAAGGGCAAGGATGGGGAGAGAAGGAGGGAGGGGGAGGGAGGGGAGGAGGGGGGAGGGGGGGGGCGGGTGGGGGGCGGGTGTGGTTTGTGGGGAACTATAAACAGAATAAGACACACTTATACGTGACCACACACCTATGAAAACATATAAGAAGAAAGAGAGAGCCTTTAATTGGAAGGATTTTGATACCTTAGAACACAAGGCCAATGAGCACTCAGTTATAAACATGGTGTGCTTCTGGAAAGTCATAGACCCATGAAAGGGAAAATACCCTTAAAATAACAGAAAGCATCCAACTAAAATGAATATGACACAATCATAGATCTTTTAGCATGACAAAAAAGAACAATATGATTTGCTAAATCTAGTTACATCTTTTTAGTAGTGGTAAGCTCCAACTGCCAAATATATAATAGGAATTACAGACGTTCCATTTGATACTTATTCCAAATACAAACAAAAGAATCAAGCAAATATGTGCATACCAAAAAAGGAGTTGTAGATGGGTGATCTCTAAGCAATATGAAGCATGCCTTCCAACCTTTCTCACCGTATTCAATCAAGACACTGTAGGAGAAAACATCCTGTCATCGATATCCTCTATCTAACCAACACGAATTCTTGTAAGAAACTCCGAACTCTGCTCTTAGAAACTCTTCCCCAACATTTCTTATAATTAACCTCACATTTAACGAACGCGGCAAATTAAAATAATTTCTCGTTCAAAACACAACAGATTGTTCAGATTATGGCGTATTTCTTTACCAGTTTCCTATCTACTCATTAGAAATAAGCTAGATAAGCTGTTAAAAATTGCAAGCAAATAGCTCATCCCATAGCTGCAGCAAAGTAATTGAACGAGATTCGAACTAGCCAGTTTCCGAAACAATTCGAAACAGAATATGAAATTTAAGGCTCAAAAACACAATTGACGCAGATAAGAGATATAGAATTTCCGCAAGTAATAAAATTCATAATTTTGAACAAGAGAATCAACACGAGATATATAGAGAAGAAAAACCCACCAGGTGGAGGTATAGTGCCTTGAGGAAGAGCACCGGGCATGGCCGTGTATCCGTTCGCCATAGGAGCGTACGGAGGTCTCAACGCGGGGTTAGAAAGCTGACCAGGCGGGACCTGATAAGGCATCAAAGGTTGCGGAGGCAGGGGCATCGAAATTGGAACTGCCGCGGGACCGGTGGTTGCCGCTGCGGAGCCTACGCCGGGGGGCTGGACGCCTGGAATTTGAAGGCTAGGGTTTTGAAAATTTGGTAACGGAGAGAATTGCGGAACCGGACGGAATGACGGCGCCGACGGCGGCACGACGGCGGCGGTGAGGCCGGAGGCCGGCGGAGGCGCGTACGAGATAGCGGGAGGCGTCGAAGGCACTGGAGGTGGGTTCGGTGTAGGGTTTGGCGACGACTGCGATGGTTGGGAAGACTGTAGCGACGGTGGTGGTGGGGGTGTCGGAGCCGGTGAAGGATTGGGGAGGTTTGATTGGGGGGGAAGGTTTTGGTCTTGGGATTGTTGAGGGTTAGATTCCATGGTTGCGGGAGAAGAAGGTGCGTCCGCCATGGATGAAGCTTCAGAGAAAGAGATAGAGATCCACCGGTGACTGGAATTTTGGTGATTTGTGTGAATTTGGGTTTTGGCGTCTCTGGTGTTTGTGTGCCCTAAAGAGAGACGGGGAGAGAGACAGTCCCCTTCTTCCTTCTTTTCTCTTTTTTAATTCCTCTTTTTCTTTAGACGGCTCGGTAGTGACGAGAAACGGGTCCAAAGGTGTAGGCCCAACTAGACCAAAAAGCCCCATAGCTGTGCAGACATCTGCTGCCTACGAAAAACGTGCACTCATTTGGGCGAGGCCTAGGAAAAGAGAGAGAGAAAATGGTAATTAAAAAAGATATTTGATAAGTATGATTATAATTATTTTTTTTTGTTAAAAATATTATAAAATATAAAAACTTTATATTATAGCAACTAGTTTTATACTAATCATATTTACCAAATACCCTATTACAAAGGTTTAAAACGATCATAAGAAATAATATATACACAAAATTTTGTTTTGAAAACTGTCTAAAAAAAAATAAGAACGAGAATAAATTTTACGGTATACAATGGTTTAAAACGGTTCAAAACGGTAAAATGGTTCTCATCCTTTTAAACAATTTAAAGCTCCTTTTTTTGAAGCCATTAGTTTGAAACCATTTAAAACGCACTAAACATGTAAACTAAAAGGCATATAAATAGCATTTTCAGTAATTGAAGGTTGAAGAAAAACTGAATTGTGAGAATTGCATTTTCAGTATATGTCTACCGTTTCTTATTTTTATGGATTGGAATACATTAGAAATTGAAATTATGTTTGTGTAGATAGCAATCAATGTGGTCTGAAACTGAAAATTTATCAACTCCAAATGTTAATTGGATAAGTGTTAAGCCATCATTCATAGTTAAGTTTAACATAGCAGAATTTAAGGACTAACATATTATTGTTATAATCGGTTATTCCTTAAATTTTTAATATTTTTGGCAGTTTTATTCTTAACATTAAAGTTTACGATTTTTTTTTTTGTAATTTAAGAAAAATATTATATATTAATGTATTCATGGTACAAAATCGTGAAATTTCACAATAAATTAACCTTTTGAAATTTCCCAAAAGTAAAAAAATATTACATTTATATATTTTTAATGATCTTACTCAACCACAAAATTATCCAAATATTAAAACACAATTAAATTCAATAACATCAAAAATAAAAAATTTTAAACAGACAATTAGCCGGTTGTTTATATAAGTGGTGGGAACTACGGTTCTTACTACTTTTTCAGTTATAAACAGTGTAAAGTTCTCACATGCTACAGTAACAATAAAAAAATTGTTACAGTGTAAAATTCTTATATGTTATAGTAAAAATGGTTTTAACTAACTGTTACCGTCACACTTTCAAACACCCTTTGAAACTATGGCGGAGCTATGGCACAATACTAGAAAGAGTTGGAAGAAATGAAAAATCCTTTTTTTGTCCTTATATTTCTTTGTTTTTTTGTAGTCCTTATTTTTTGAATAACTCTTACCAAAATTATTGCTCCACTTTTGTTTTTTGTTCAATATTATTGATCCGCTTTTATTATCTTTAACTACGTTGTCGACTTATTTTTCATTATTAGCAAAAAAGAAAAAGGAAAAAGGAAAGAAAAGAAAAGAAAATTTGTAGAGAGAGAAAGTTAGAGAGAGGGGGAATCTGGAGGAGGAGAGAGAAGACAGTTAGGGTCGAGGCCAATCAGACAGTCTTATGCATGGAAGAGAAGAGAGCTGCGAAGCAACCATTAAAGCTTGACTGGGACAAGCTTCTTTCCGAAGGAGACGACGGCGACGGCCCTCTATCGTCAGTGGTGATTGTCAAGCCCGAAACCCTCGTTGGCGCCAACCGGAAGGAGCCGGCGATGGCCTCCACCGCCGTTGCCGATCGCCGTGACGCGGAGAAGCACGAGGCGTACGAGCAGATTCCCGATCACGTGCTCGACGAGAGGATTAGCAGCACCAGACATAGCATCTCCAATTTCGCCCGGACATTGCCAGACAAAGGCGTAAAGCTTAAAGAATCTCTCAAGCGAATGGAGGAGGAGAGGGACAGGAGGAAGTTCCGACGGGTTGAGAGCATTAACTTGGAGGTTTTGATTTTCCTTTGCCTTTTGTTTTGTTTTGGTTAGGTTATGTTTTGTTTGGTTGCCTAGAAAATTTGCTCAAATGTTGTCATATGTGGGTGTGAATAAGTGAAAAGATTCAAACATACTTGAGAAGTGTTTGGTTGCGAAAGGAATAGGATGGAAATGTTGGATTTTGGGTTTTACTGCTTTATGTAGATTTTGGGTTTAGCAATTTTGAGTAATAATTTAGGTAAATTTAATATGCAAATTATTGTATTTGAGCTTTATAATCAGTACACGTAAAAAAAAAATCGAATTTTTAGGCTTGCAACTGGAATGCTTGAGCTTTCATGAGTGATCACTTTTGATTCTGCACTCTGGAAGGAGTTTCTATTCAGTAACTTACTTGGTTTTTGAAGAAAATGAAAAAAAAAAGAGAGAAAATTTTTAAAACTGTTGCTTTTGCCCTCCTTTTTAGGTATCATTTCCTTTTTTCTTTACTCATTCGATTTGCATCAAATGGAGCTAAGTTTTCGAATGAGATCTTCCGGTAGGCTTCACGAGGATTTCCATTCTGGGCATGTGTAAACTCTGCAAACTCCTTTTTTTTTTCATTTCTGTTTCTCAACGAGAACTTTTATCCAACTCTATTCAAGAACTATTTTTGAAAGGCACATTTGGGAAACTTGTGAAACCATTTCCAAAACAAAAATAAACAGGCCCTTATTTTAGGATATTTATTGCCGAATGTTCTTGTTAAGTTTTTAGTAGGCACTTGAAATCTAGATTTTTTAATCTTCTGCAGGATGAATTCTCATTATTTTTTTTATTTCTAACAGGAAGCTGACGGATTTGAGAAGCCCACACAATCTAGAAGCTCCGATGTTATGGGTGAGGATTTCAGCAACATTTCCAAATCCACACCAAAACCAAACCACCACCCCACTCCCTTTTCTACCAACATCTTTCTTACCTGAAGATTATGATTATTTAACAATTCATTCAATTAGTTTTACATGATGCTAAAACTTTTGAGATACTAGGAGTGGCGTTTTTTGCGGGCTGGGCTTTCCCTACGAGCAATGACACATTGTGTCAATAAGCTGCTGTTTGTAGAAAAATGGTAACTTTGATAGTTCTTGGGCTGTTTGGAGAATCATGTAGAATATCATTCGTGATTAATTTCTTCAAGTGCTTTATTATTCAGCTTGCAGAGAATGAAATTTGAAAAGAAATTATTAAGAAAAGACTGTAGACAATAGATGATAGGCTTTGGTTTCTGATCTGTGAAGGATGACTCATGCATTTAAGAGCTGTGATGGATCATAAACACCATATCTGGTTGCTGCTATATAAGAACCTGCATTTGTTGTAGGTGGCTCTGAAGACTTCAGAGGAGAGAATACGGCATCTCGAGACCAAAGACGGTCATCTTTTGCTTCATGTTTTGTCAAGAAGATGGAGGAAAATGTATGGTGCTTAGCTATGTACCTTTTCATGTAAATTTCAAATGGTTGAAACTGTGGCTTTGTTTCAACCATTTAACATAATTATTTACGTCTCTTTCCAATTTATCAAGCAGACAGACTGTAGGACAGTTGATGCATTTCATAAAGAGATATCATTGTTGGGTCCATGCAACCAGCAGAAAAAGAAGAATAGTAAGGAAGTGTCCCAAAATGGAAGGCATAGAGATCTACCATCAAGACACTCACCCTCGAAACACCAACAGACAAAACGTAAATCAAATGGTAATGAAAAGGGCAGAGCTTCTTCCATTTATTCTCAGGACATTAGAGAAAAGTTTAACAATTTCTTCTATGCAAGGAAGTAAGTTGCTTTTCCTATCTATACTTAAGTTACTTCTTTTTTATTTCTTCCAGTAGGTTGAGAAGTGCTAAAAGACTATATTGTTACTATTTTGCAATTATTATCCTTCTTTATAATTATTTCCAGTGGGTTAAGTTCTAAAAGACCTATTATCATTGGCGCCATTTTGCAATTTGGAATGTGCTTTTCTTTAGCATGCTTGTATGGCCTCAGTAACCTTTTTATTTGATTTCTTTTATGCTCTTTCTCTCTGATAGGAAGGACGCATATTCTAAAGATTCGAGTTCTAGGAAGGTACAGTTTCTTGATGAGTCTGAGAGCTCTTTAAGTAACTCAGAAAATTATTCTGTAATTATGGGAGTTGGCGTTTTTTCTTCTTAAAAAAATTAAAGTAATATCTCGTTAAATACTTGATGTTATTGGAGACGATCATTGTAATTCTGTACTCTTTTATGGTTTCAACTTCATTCAGTTGTTGAACCTATGGTAACCTTATTCGACCAGGGAGAGACAATTGTTCTTGTAGATGAGGAGCCTCAGCTTATAGAGACAACACAGGAGGAGCCTCAGCTTATAGAGACAACACAGGAGGAGCCTCAGCTTATAGAGAGAGAACAGCAAGTGGAGAAACCTGATGAATCGTAAATATCCAATACTTAAAAACTTTTTTCCTGCATATTTCGGATTTACAACACCAATGGGGTTGACCAATAATTTGAATCTCCTTGAATTTTTCAGAATGAAAGATGTGAAGATCTACTACCCTTCAAGGTACACAAAGTTTACTTGTTATAGGATGAGGCCAGCTGACCTTGTTGAATGTTAGTATTTTATTATGAAACCTGTGATTTTATTTTTAATTATGTTTTAATTTCTAGGGATGATCCAAAATCTGTTGAAGTTTCTTATGCGGACTTTGACTGCCTCGCCCCTGAAGCCTTCTTGACATCAACTATCATGAACTTTTATATGCGGTAATTTTTATAAGTATACAGTTAATTTCTCTCCCGCCTCCTTTTCTGCTCAAGTGTTTTCTTTTCTTGGTAGCTCTATCTTCAAGTATGATTTATGCTCTTTCCTTTGTACTGTGTTCAGTATCAATATTTCTTATAAATAAAAATATGATTTATCCTGGCTTAGAAATTTTGGTGCATGGCAGTAAAAATCTATATGGTAAACTATTCAATGCTATAAATTTTCTTCATGTTACTTGCATGATCTTGATTGTAATTTTTCAGCAATATGTCTATGATGTTGTTGGTTTTTGGATTTCCATTCCAGCATGACTTTGTCCATCTTTGAACTGTTAAAAAAAAACTTCCCATCCTTTGTCTACATATTTAATGAATTTGCTGCTGGAACATTGGCTAGGTATCTACAACAGCATGCTTCTCCAACGAACAGGGTGATGCGTGATTGTCATTTTTTTAACACGTACTTTTACAATAAGCTCAAAGAGGCTGTATCTTATAAGGTATTTTCTTTTTTTTCTTTGTTTCTCCCCTCTCGTTTTCCCCCAAGAGAGCACTCTTCATTCTTTAAGGGCTGAAATCATCGTCCACGTTCCAGGGGCAACTTGGTGACAATCTGTACTATTTTCTTGTAGCTGAACTGCAGTGTTATTTTCCTTAGTTTTGTAGTATTTCTCATTATTCTTTATAACATGCAGGGAAGCGACAAGGACAACTTTTTTCTTAAGTTTAGAAGGTGGTGGAAGGGTGTTAATATATTTCAGAAGGAATATATACTTATTCCAATTAATGAAGAGTAAGTTTTTCCTGTGGATGTCGAGAACGTTATAGAGTGATTCAGGAATATCTTTAGCGTTTGAGTACATGTTTTATTATGAGAACATGCCATATGCATGTGTTCAATCTAGGTTTCCTTGGTTTGCTGGTTTCCGTGAAAGGCATTGGTTCTTTGAAATAGTCTCGAGCTATAATTTCTGCTTTATTCCCCTTTTCTTTTAACCATAATTAATGCGCATTTTTATTCTTTATATGGTGTTTGATGTGTCTTCAGTCTTCATTGGAGCCTGGTGATTATTTGCAACCCAGACAAGGAAGAACAATCAGGACCTATTGTACTTCATTTAGACTCATTAGGACTCCACTCTAGCAAATTGGTTTTTCATAACATCAAAAGGTGAGACAAAAGGTTCTTTACAATATTTGGTCATACATTTCGTTCCATTACATGAATTAGAATTTTCAGCCACTTAAACTTTTAGGAAATAGATACGTTGCTCTCAACCTCAATTAGGTATGATGAAAAAAAAAACATTATTTTATTTCAATATGCTAGATTAGTCTTTTACAAAGCATAATGTATGTCAAAGTGTTCATTTTTGTAGCTACTTGAGAGAAGAATGGCACTTTTTGGCTCAGGAAGTTTCCCCTTCAGATCTTCCTTTTGCAGAACATATATGGAATCATCTCCCTCGAAGAATCATGGAAAAAGTTATTGCGGTAAGTTTGTCATATATTACCTAAACTTTGATGCGAAAAGTACTTAAATTGTATATACATGTCTATTATATATATATTTCACTGACATTGAAAAATACGCACTAGAGCCTAGGCTGGCAATTCGGGTCCACGGGTCGGGTTCGGGTCGAGTTGAGCCCTTATTTAAATAGCCAACATGCCAACTCGAACCAGACCCGTGACCCGATAGGTCAAAAAGCCCAACCCGGACACGACCTGACGTGTAGACAAGTTGACCCGACCCGACCCGTGCAACCCGCCAATATGTTACTTTATGCATGTTCATGTTGATACGACACACTGACCCGCTAAATCCGATAGACGCGCAACATGATAGACCCAACAATAAGCCTAGAAAATAAAGAATAACCCAACAAAACAAAACCATCAAAAAAGTTAACAAAACTTTGTATAAGTTTAACAAAAACAAATATGCTAGAAATAAGAATCATGTCAAGTTGAATATACAACAAATGTTAGATTAATTTGACACATTAAAATTAATTTCAGGTTATATGGGTTGCATTAAGGTCACATGAGTTCAATTTGGGTTACACGAATTAATTAACAATTTTTAGGTCAATTTTCGAGTTAACCTGATTTCGACACATTTTTGGCGGGTTATTTCGGGTTGATTTCGTGTTGATTTGGGTTAACCCGAACCCAACCCGTTTTTTGTGTGGGTCAAACAGGTTCGACCCAATTCTAACCTGAGGCCTATTTTCCCGACCTTAACCCGTATTTTTCGTGTCGGGTTCGTGTCGTGTCATCATATCGTGACCCAAATTGCCGACCTTATACTTACCAAAAGCTATCATAATCCCTGCATACACTACATCTTAAACGAGTCTGCAAAATACGAGTTCAGCTTTTATATTTATGCTTTAAGCAATTTTAGTTTCTGGCAATTCCTTTTCATTTGGAAAGTTGATGTAAAAATTTTGGCTGGCTTCTTTTTGCAGCCTAGGTCCGTTATCATTTTATACATCCTTTTCTTGATAAGAAACTAAACTTCATTAAGTGTAAGAAAATTTGCAAAGAGTTGGATGGTTGAGATATCCATCACAAAACACAAAGAAAACATACAAGAGAAACAAAAGAAAACGAATTAGACTACCCCTAATTAAAACAAAAGGCTAGAAAACACAATCTAAACCATAATATCTTTCCAACTTAACAATATCATGAATAAAGGAAAATCCTTGAAGAATGTATCTGTGGAAGCCCAAAGACAGGCCAGAAATTTGGCTTTCTCGAATAGGTCTTTCCTATTCATTTCTTTGTCTTCAAAAATCCTCTCATTCCTTTCATGCCAGATAACCCATAATGTAGTTAGGACCGTTGCTTGCCACATCGTTTTACCTCTCTTTCCTTTTCCAAACCCGAAAAGGTCTTCCACCAGCAGAGAATTACTTTGGGCTATCCCAAAAACCTTAGAGCATAATTTCCCTGCTGTCTTACAATGGAGGAAAAGGTGGCCCACTGATTCACCTTTTTCCTTGCACAAAACACACAAGCTGGGAGACAAAGCAGTATAAGGGTGTTTCCTCTGCAGTAAGTCACAAGTATTCAATTTCTTGTGGAAAAATAACCAAGCAAAAACCTTAACCCAATAGGAGCACAAGATTGCCAAATTTGAAATTTAAAATAGTATAGGCACCAAAGTGCTCAAGAACTTTGTTCTTGGGCATCAGATTCAGCAAAGCTATTTCTTTGGAACCAAGGAAACAAATTTGTTCTCAGCTGCTGAATTGCTGCTGCCATGGAGATCTTCACTTAAATGATTTTAAAGTACTTGGTTAGAATATGACCCTTTTTTTTTTTTGTGTGTGTGTGTGTGTGTTCTTTTAACATGTTCTGCCAGGTACCCCAACAGAAGAATGATTATGATTGTGGTCTTTTTGTCCTTTTCTTCATGGAGCGTTTCATCGAAGATGCTCCTGGAAGACTCAAGAAGAAAGATTTAGAAATGGTAGACTGATATGTTCTTTCATATGGTTTTAGTTTTACTACGACGACCTCCTTTCTTTGCAATCAGATTTATCATTTTAAGACAATTTCCACATTTTCTTCCATCTAGTTTAATTTCTCACGACGTTTCTTGGTTTCTATTTTCAATTTTCAGTTCGGCAAGCAGTGGTTTAAACCTGAAGAGGCCTCTGGTTTGAGAGGGAAAATTCACAAGTTGCTCATGGAAGAATTCAAAAATGCGCAAAAGAGCAGTTGTACATTGGACTCTTCACCTTCATCTTCAAGTGATGTTTTAGGGGAATGAATTAAAACCCAAAGTTCAACAAAAGGGTTAAATTTGCTTTAAGTGATGTTTCAAGTGGTGCTTCAGAAGAATATATTGAGGCCAACCCAAAGATTGGATTTGGTGCACGTTGCTGCTAATTTCTCCAATGCCCTTTTTGTATAGTCCAAATAATTGGTACATCATGCAGATAACACCATTCCCGACCTCCGTCCATCTCAGTATAAATGGCCGATCCTCAATCGTCTTTGTAAAGAGGTTTGAAATCAAAACTGTATAGCCTGGAGCGTTGGCTTAGATCCGATTTTTACAAGAGATCAGACGGTTACAAGATTGACCAGAAATGATGACAAATTTCTGGGGACTTACGAGCTCCTCTAACCAAGGTTGAGGGGCTATAGTTCTGATAGGTGGTGATGGTGGTGGTTAAAGCATATATGTCCACCATCTGACCATGTAAGCTGACAAGTTGTAACCATGGCTTTTTAAGTAACATTTACTGATATGGAATCATCTCTCTCATTTATCAGAAAAAAAAAAAAAGAAAAAAGAAAAGAAAAAAAAAAACCTCTCTGTCACTCCATCTATGTGCTGTAATTTCTGAGGATTAGATACGCAGGAATGGGCAATAGTCAAAAGATTTGCCTCTATAGATTTGAAGCCTCAAACGAGCAAACCAAAGGTCCCTAAAATTTATCTCAAGTTGCAAGAGTTTTTTCTTTTTCCAATTGACAAAAGTAGAATCACCGAAGTAGGCCTATCTTTTGATTGCAAGACCTGAATTATGTGTTTTCAACAATTATAGACGTTATTGGCAACTCGTGCGATCTTCAAATCCAATTTAATGATGATAACACTAAACGACTTGAGGACAAAGAAAAGATTAATCTGAACACAGAAATTGATGGTTTCAGTATGCATATATCTGATCACGAAATTCAGATTGAGAATGTACACTTTTTTTCCGAATTTATGTTGTATGGGTATACGCATTGCTCATGAAGTTTTTCTTCATATGAACATAAAGAGTATCTTCGTGAATAGGCTTTCCAACTGAAAGTTAGATGAGGCGGGCACTTCATCAGTGCCTAAAATCCGACGTTTTTTCTTCTCCGGAGTAGCATGAACCTGCTTTTCATCCCGTACGTCTTCAGCTGAAAATTTTTGAATGCCTCGGAAACTGATTCGACCGGCATGATTTATTTCATTCATGAGAACAAGGCAGATCAAAACCTCGTCTAACAATAGGGACCATATTAAATTGTTTTGCTTCACAAACCAGTTCAGGTTTCTTTGCATATACTCGAATGACCATATCCTGATAAAACGGAGGCAAGAAGTGACTGATGCGATCATCTTGGATTGAGATTTTCTCATCACTGTCCTAATCCTGACAAAATCACGATTGTTTAATCGACTATGCATAATACGAGACTTCATAACCAAACATTGAGGAGAGTATCTATAACCAAACGAATAGAGTCTAGCTGTAAGAGTTTGAGTACCTGGAAAAACTTGATGCTGGACAAGAAGTACAAGCATGAAAGAAAAGTATCAGTTGTGAAAGTTAGATAAGAAACAAAAAGATTTAGTGAAGGTTTTGTAAAAGTAGATAACAAACAAAAAGATTTAGTGAAGGCCTTAAGAAATTGAGGGAGTTCCTATTCTCGGGTACCTTTTAAGTGGGTTCCTCTTCCTTGAGTCAAATCGATTTTAACATTGCTCACGACAACATCTCTTAATGTAACACGACCAGATTTCTGATTATCAAATTATGCTTTAGAATACCATGCATTTACATCGCTTCAAATGGGAGCATACTATGGGGAAAAGAAAAGTTTTGGACCTGGGAACAAATTATATCTCGAGGAACGATGTCTCTGAAGTAGTCTATTTCGTCCTTCGGAACAGAAAATTCGTTACAGAACTGAAAAACAGATGAGACTGTTAGAATGTGAACAAAGATTTAAGTTCTCCAATGATGAGAAATTGAGGACATCACTGCCTCATATTCTCGTTACTGTTTAGGATACCTGGTGTAGATCCCTTCTCCGGATGCGTAGGACCAAATCTCTGGCCTCCTTGAGCTCTTGCTCAGAAGATGTTTCAATTGTCTTCAAAATTGTGTCATCCAACTGAATTTTTGAAGATATATACATCAACAGCTTTGATGAGAATAGTAAAGTGTATAGATTGCCTTCCAAAATTCAGCTGGTTCGTGGATCTTTGAGACAATATCAAGACAATCATTTGCTTTTGTGAGAGCATCTACAACCATGAGCTCTATAGCCTGAGACGATTGATGTCCACACTCAGATTGGATTAGAAAATGCATTTTCAGATGTACCAAGGTAAGTGCACTTCTGGTACCTTTACTTTGGCACGCGTTTAGACTGTTCAAGATTCACCCACACTCCTTTGCGTGATTCAATTCAACCCGTTTGTCAAATACCCCATTTATCTTTTTCTTTTCAGTTTGGTTATGATGTTAGCCTTTTGTCCCTTGTAATGATTGCTTTTGATGGAAAAGGCTGATGCTCAATTAGCTAACCGGTGAGTTAAAACATTTTCTAGGATGTTTACCAAGTGATTAAAACCAACTTTTTTAGTTTAAAACTTTGTAGTAACTTTTTACCTCTTTTGTTGTAACATGTAAGAGCTTTACATTATTTTCTAACCAAAAAGCTGGTTCTAATCATACTTGCCAAACACGCTATTTTCATCTCATGGATCGCAACCATGAAACTTGTAAGCTTCTCCGGGCAAAAAGACAATGGTATTACCCCACCAGGGGCAAGGAAATATTTGATGACAAAAAACACGCAACACCATAACTAAAGTATTGGCCTTTGCGATTCAACGCATATTCATAGCAATAGCATTCTCCAGTTTAGAAGTTATTGAGAATTGGTATAGCAGACATTGAACAATACCAAATGGGACAGAAGGGGAATACTTTTTGAATCATTGCCTGGATACGCAAAATGGATAGTTGGCTTACAAAAAGGGATGGGTGAGGAAACTTTACAAAATGAAATGGTAATCAAAACAAGACAAATTAGTCACACCAAATCCATAGATTTTACAATTTGTCTGCACTGTTGAATGGTAATACCTATGGAGATAATCTCCCAAGATTTCAGTGTTTGGCATTGCGGCTTTGTGTTGTTCATGTAACATTGCTTTGAGTTTTCCAAGCGATGGGCAATGGTGGAAAGCTCCAAAGCATGTCATGCTAACATTTCGTAAGCGCGATTCAAGAATGGGTGAGGCATTTGTTCCATTTCATGACAATAGAGCAATTTTTGCCATGATTGTCCAAAGAGTCATGCAGAAACTTCCATGACCGTTCGGAACTTCTCTGGTGCACGGAGTACGGGAGCCTGAAGAGCACCAGGCTTGCCGAGCTGACCGCAGGCAGCCATCTGATCATCACCTCTACTAAGCCGCAAAAATACAACACATCCAGCTTCAGCCAAACGATTTCGAAACTCTATCATCTTCTCTTTACTAGTCGGTCTGAATTGAGATTCACAATGAGGATTAAATGAGATTAGATTGATTTTGCACGGAATACCCTGAACAAGATCTACAAGCCTCCTTGCGTCGTCGATGCTGCAAAGTATGATGAACATTGAACAGTTCAATAAGAGGGGGGGAAAAGGAGATGACCCCTAAAGGGGACTAATTAGTGCAAATTCTGACAGTCCAGTTCTTTAACACAATATTTAGATGATGTATAACGTCTTTAATAAAAATCATGCAGCCAATTTTCCTGAAAATCTGCATTAAGATCAGAGAAAATATGTCCAAACCAAGCAACATGAAGAGACGCAAAAGTTAATCAGACCTGTCATTAACTCCAGCAAGCATTACATATTCAAATAGGACTTTATAGTTACGTTTGAAGCGAAGTTCCTCCCTAAGGGTCTGAAGAAGCAGATCCAATTTATATTTCCTGTTGATTGGCATAATCCAGTTCCTGACCTGCAAAATCAAAGCACAATCAAGGTTAAAACTTTATAGTTCACTGCCAAGCACTGCTGGTTTTGCTCAAACGCATGACTTGCACATGAAGATAAAGTTGAAAGGAAATACCTCATCAGTTGTGGCATTCAAACTAACAGCTAAAGCACAGTTGGACTCTTGGAGAAGACGTTTCAGCTGAGGGACAAGCCCACTTGTTGAAACAGTGACCTTGCGAGGACTGAAATGCAGGCCCTGGTCATGCACCATTATGTCTGCAGCTTTGATGACATTGTCAATGTTGTGAAGCGGTTCTCCCATTCCCTGCAAATATACACTACACCTATTATATGACATGACTAAAGAGAATGTTTCTTTTTAGTCCTTTTCCTCGTCTTTTTTATTCTCAGAATCCAAGACAAGGTTCAAGATGAACAGACATTGGTAGACTTTAACATGGGAAACATCTCAATACCGTTAGTGAAAACAAGCACCAATTTCCAATCTGGTTTTCCATATACTGCTAAAAGACACTGGTTGTTTAAGCAACTCTTTTGAATGGCTCACATACCATAAACACAACATTCGAAATGAAACCGACTTCGCTTGTAAGCAGGCGTCTCGCAAAGACAGCCTGCTCCACTATCTCAGCTGCATTTAGATGTCTCGTTAATCCCATCCTGGAACGTTGAAGGAAGAAAAATAACAATACACAGTTTAGGCTACTAGAACATGGCATTTGGTAACAACAAATATATATAGAATTATAATCCAACAATGAAGGTGAAAACTATGCTCACCTGCCAGTGTAGCAGAATTGGCAATTCATAGCACAACCCACTTGGCTTGAAACACAAACAGTATTTCGAGGTCGCCCGTTATCGCAAGGTATAACAACTGTCTCTATCACCAAACCGTCTGCCAACGTGAACAAAATCTGCAACCACCTCCTGTGAGTCTCACAATCAATACCCATGATCATGATGTATTGAATAAGTGCAAGAAATCAAATACCCAGAAGCTATACGAGCCGCAGAGTCTTCCAAAATTACATAAACAGGCCAGTACAACAAACAAGAGAAAAAAGGAAAACAAGACAAACAACTATGTCTACCTTCTTAGTTCCATCTGATGCCGTGAGAACTTCCTTCAAAGTTAACGCCTTGAACTCAGCATTTTCGCTCAGCATCTTCTTGAAATCCTTATTCAAACCTAAAGTTCACGAACCTCCATATCACACAAAGGATTCCCTCATAAACACAAAAAGAAACCTAAATTTTTTTTTTTTAAAGGCCAAAAAGTATGAACCTTCCAATTCATCAGTGTGATGAGCCCAAATATTGTTCCCATACAATCGTTTCCACAGCATTAAAGCCTGGCCAGGCCTGAACCCGTGTGACTGAACCCATTTCTGCAACGCCAACATATTTGCAATTCTCAATCAATCAATTGCCAAGTATACCACAAATTAAACAAAAAATTAAGGAAAAAAACGTACTTGGAGTTCGGAGTAGCTCATCCCCTTGAGAAGCACCTTGGAGGACTTGGTTGGAGCTTCAGCACTGAGTAGTCCTTCTTCGGAGTCGAAATCGAGGTCGTCCGGTACAAGAGAACCCCAAGAAGAGGAAGAAACGCTGGCCGGATAGAGCGAGCAACGGCGAGAGGAGAAAAGGTGGAGGAGATTGGGTTGTGGTTTGGGGAAAATGAAGGAGGGTGGTTTGAGGTGTGTGAGCGTGGGAGATGAGGGAATCGGAGGAGGGGTTGGTGAAGAAGTCAGAGAGTTGGGTCTGAAGCGGATGCGTCTCAGCCACACGCAGCCCATCTCCATGGCGATCCTGTTCCTGTCACCCGAGAAGCCGGGGAGAGAGAGGAGTTCCGTGTTTTTTTGGCGGTTTAAACGCGACAAGGTTCTTTTAGTAAATTCATCATCATCGTCCGTTCTTTGGGATTTTATTTTGGCCGTATTTTGGGAATTACCTTGAAGTTAAAAAGCTTAATACATGAGAAGTTTATGATGTACCAAATTTTTGTTTCTTATTACAACATGTGATAATTTTATTGTAGTAAGTTGAAATTTGTTTTTTGTTTTTTTAACGTGCTTCTTACATAAAACGTTTATTTTTAGTTTTTAGTTTTTATAATTTTACTTTTATCACACCAATACTATTACATATTTGCTTTTTTTTTTTAATTTTGACTGTATTTTAATTAAATTCAACATCTAGAAATACAAGGATGTGTTTGTTTTAATGGTTCAAATTGTTTTAATGATTCAAAATGAATTTGCGTGATTTGGACGAAAGATCCATGTCCAAATAAACGTTCGTAAGACAAATTTTGTGCTCAATTTGAATTGTTTTCTATTTGAATTGAGACAATCAAAATCATCATCCCTTAAATTTAAAGGTTTTGAATCAATATTTGGATATTCTTCACTTCTTTCTCTTTTGTGAAAAAAATATCATAAAAGATAGTGAAAAAAATAATGAAATTTATAAATGGTTAATTACATAAAATTCATTATTTTTCAATTTATCTCTCCATATTTAATGTTTGAAATGGAAAAAACTTATTTCAATATCATTTCTCATACACCTTATGAATAAAAGAATTGGACAAAATAACATAATGATTTTAAACAAAATTTACGATATTATTTGTAGATTTAAAAAACATGAAAAGCACTAAAAAATCAAATGTTCCTTATAAAAAATTAAATGTTAAAAAAAAAACTTGAGTTTTATTTTTTTAAATATAAAAATATTTTTTAAATTTTTTTCTTAAAAAATATTTTGTAAAAATAAATTCAACCTAATTAAATGTTTTAAATGTGAAAAAGAAATCTTGAGTTTCATGTTTATAAATGTTAAAATATTTTTCAAAATTTTTTCACAAAAAAATATTTTTAAAAATAAATTCACTCTGATTAAAGATATTTTTGTCCTTTTTTTTCTTTTTTTTTCTACTTGTATCAAGATGAAATTAAAACAAGTTTTCAAATTAAAAAAAAATGCTTTGTAATTTTTAAAATGAAAAGATATAAACCAAGAAATAAAAAAATTGCAATGAACCCATTTATAAATAAGTAATTTAATAAGATATTTGACATAGTAGTTTAAATCCTCGATTTAAGTTTGAGAATTATAGCATATGAAAATTTTACACTATAATTTTTTATGATAACGTGTGAAAGCATTTTTTATCATAACATGTTAAAGTTTTATAATGTTCACCGGTGTGCGTTGCTCTTCCAAACACCCTATAAAACAATCCATAACAACGTAAGTGGAGTAGGAAAACGAGACGACAAGCTGAGCTCATGACACGACAACATTAGAAAACAACATCAACGGTAAAATCATTTGTTTGAAAAATAGAGACAAAGCACGCGATATACACCGGAGAACAAGATTGATGTACAAACAAACGTAAGTGGAAAGTGATTGCCTCAACAAACGACAAGAACAACAGGACTTTGTTTTGAGATCAATTTAATACAATACAAAAACGGCATGAAAAAAAAGAAACAAAACAAAACAAAGAGAATACAAATGAAAGTGATGCTTATCGGAACATATTAAGACAAAAGGATTATCTATGATCAGATTCACAAGATTAAGGAGTAAGAACATAAGTAAATGTTCTAAGGCGAAAAAAATCAACTGGAACTTCTCAAATGCTCAAAACCTACTAAGATGCAATATTGAAAGATCAGCACTAACATATTTGACATTGGAAGATGAAGATGAGGCATAAAAGCTTATCTAAAATGTATTGGAAGATGAAGCATAAAAGCTTAAACAAAATCTATTGCAAGTATATTTTCAGCATAACTGGATGGGAGTGTGGTGATGATACAACAAAAATATTGGAATATCAGCACTGGCAAATTTGACATTGTTTTTACATATCTGCTTTCTCACCCCAGTTCGGAGCTCTTCCTGAATGTCTCAGATAGATTGATCCGCTGATACAAGGTGGTGGCACCATGCTGGCACGCCCTATTAATATGAGAAAGAGCTAGTCCCTGCATTCCAACCAATAATAATAATCAGAACCACCTCATTGCAGCGATGATGTCAACGCACGCTCTTCTCTTAATTTTATGCAAAGCATCAAAACATCATTGGAAACTAAAACACTCGTGTAGGTGAAGCACCATGGAAAAGAGGAATAGAAGCAAGACATATCTAACATGTAGAGAAAAGCATGCTGAATTAAAGGTTTTGATTCCATGATCACACCTAAAGAGATGATGAAAACTTTGAAGTTTGAACTATGTTCTATAATTTATTACCTCCAACATAAGACGCATTATTAGTCTAAAAACTATCACAGGCATACCATTTGTGATGACAACAGCGATGATTATTAGCATTCATCAGACAAGGAAATCGATGTTACACTGTTAAGTGTAGTATCTATGATATGAACCAGTATACAGCTTTGAATTAAGTCAAAAACAAGAGAACACACTTGGTCATGCCAAGTAACAGATATCAACACATGGAATCTGATTTAGCATTTTTAGCAAAGGAAACTAAAATAGTATGTGTGTAAGTAAAATCATAAATCAACGAACCATAAATGCATATGCCAAACTGCAAGTAAAAGAATAAGCAAGTTAAAGAGTCAAGACAGAGTGTTTTACTTACCAATATTTGATCAAGCCATCCCAGCCACATGTTGCCACTTTACTTTGCTCCAATGGATGCCACTCACACCCAATGCACACACCCTCATGACACTTGAGAGTTCTGAACACTTTGCAAGTCTTCCAGTCCCAGAACCAGCATTTACCCTCGCCATCTCCGGACATAACAAACCGACCATCCAGAGAGAAATTTACTTGGCAAGCATACCCAGCAACGACATGCCCGGCAAACCTCTTCTTCTTATTAAGCTGAAACTTCTCCCTAGTGCTATAAATAAGAATCTGATTATCCATGCTCTGCGCAGCAAGCCAATTCGAATTCGGGTGAAGTGAAATTGACGGCATGGAGTGCATGTGAGGCTCGCTAATATACTTGATCACCACCGGGATCCCAAACTCCCAGACGCGAAGCGACTTGTCATCGCTTGAAGTAACAAACCTCCTGTTGTTATCAACAAAAGTGATGGTATTCACCGCACCCAAATGCTGATCATACTCTTGCGTGATCTGCCCAGTGTTCATATCCCACTGGACAATCTTTTTATCACTCATCCCAGCCAACAAAATGTTCTGCTTATCCTCATCGGGATTAAGCTTAACCACATAAGGAACCTTCCCAGTCGAAAAAGTCGATATGACTTGCCCAGTTTCAGTATCCCAATACTTAATGTTCTTATCATATCCAGCACTCAAAAACTTAGTCCCGTCATTAGAAAAACATATATCACGAACAGCTTTAGAATGACCCATGTAAGTTCTCACACACTTACCAGTATTGAAAACGTCCCAAATCTTTACCTTTGTGTCCATCCCAGCAGAGAGAATCAAGTGTCCGTATTTCGGGTAGAACCGAATAGCGGAAACGCCCTTTGTGTGGCCACTCCAAGTGTGAACCAACCTCTTCGGAATATAACAATGGTCGTTCGCGGCCTTGGCGTCCTTTGGCGGCGCAATCCAAGACCTTCCTTGATAATCCTTCTCTTCTTTACCATGGAAGGTCGTCTTATCAACAACAGCCTCCCCTTTATCTCCGCCATTACCCCTCTCCTCGCCTTTCTTCTTCGCGTACTCCTCCGCATACTTCTTCTGCTCCTCCGTAAGTTCCGTCTGCAATCCCTCCTTCTTCCCAGCCCAAGGGCTCTTCCTGTTCTTCATCAGCCATGTCTCGGTCGCTGGATTATCGACCTCGGTCCGATCAATCTCATCACCGATTTCAGCATTGTCCTCAGCCGATTCCTTCTCCTTCTCCAACCTCCGCTTCTTCTGCTGATGCCGAGGGATGTTGTACACCGAAACGGCGTCGTTCTGCCTCAATGCATCCAGATCGCCGACGTAGTTAACTCCGGCGGAGGCGGAGGGGTCGGCGGCGTAGCCGTACTTGTGGAAGGTGTTGTACTGCTCGTCGAAGACAAACGGCTCGATGGAGGCGTCCTCGACGAAGCCGAGCTTGTGGTTGCGCATGCCCTGGGCGATGCCGTCCTTGGCGTACGGATGGGAGGGGCCTTGGATTGGGGCCCACAACTGGTCGTAGGTAGGGTTGAAGGCGACAAGGTGCTGGGTCGGGTCGATGGGCTTCGACTGTTCGCGGCGGTGGGCGGCGCCGGAGACGGTTAGGGAGAGCATGGTGTCGTCGACCTTGGGGGCGGCGGACTTGCCGGCGAGGAGGCGGGGAGGGGAGGCGTCCAAGTCGGAGCTAGGGTTTGGGTTTTGGCCATCCGAATCGTCTAATTCGTCGTCGTTTTGGTCCCTGTAGGCCTGGAGGAGATCCATGGGAAACAGAAGAAGGATCGAATTTGGCCGTAGAGTTTTGAATTCTGGAAATGAATCTTAATAAGCTATGGTATGAAAAATCGATGGAACAAACAAGGGTTGTTTTTTAGGGTTTAACGAGTTTTAGCCTTTTTGGAGTTGGGAGATCGAATAAATGCAGTAGTACGCGCCTGGTTTTTTTGTTGGGTTTTCTCTGCTTCTTTTATGCTTCGTTTGGTAAGAAGGAAAGAAAATTGGGGGAAGATAAAAATATGAAAGAAAGAAAACCGTAAAAAAAAAAAATCTTAATTTTTTCTTTATTTATTGGTGTGTGAATGTAGGAAGAAAATTATTTTATCTTCTTTTATTTTGTATTATAAAAAAAATTAAATGAATAAAAAAATTATTATTAATACAATTATTATTTTGTTTAAATATTATTTAGTTATTTCTCTAATTTGGTGCCTAAATTTTTTTCTTGAAATTTTGATAAAAAGGAAGGGTAAATTAGTAACTTCATTTTTTTTACATTGTTGTCAAACTTTTTCCTCACAAAATCTATCCATATTTGAAGGGATTAATTTTGGTGAGACCCATATGCCATTTTTTCTATCTATTTCCTTTCCATTCTAATTTATTTTCTACCAAGCACTCCATCATATCAATTTTTATCCTAAAATCCTTCAAATATTTTCTTTCCCTCTACCTTTCACTCATACCAGTCAGAGCATTAAAGATTGGCCTTCTATTATATCTTAAAACAAAATTAAAAAAAATTAAAGAGAGAGATTAATTTCATAAACACGTCCCTCATAAAATTGATATTTACAATGTTGTCCCTTAAACATTTGTAATTTAACTTTAAAACTTTTAATTTTGATAAGTTAAATTATAAACTTATAAATATGTAGCCTATTACCCTCCATTTATGCAAATGTTAGTTTTTAAACTAAAATTAACATCTAACTTGTACTTTAATAGTTGATTAATGATATAAACAGTGATTGTAGTGTATTTTAACCTGTACTTATTGTGGTTACAAAACCTATGCATCAGTTTGTAATCGAACTACTAAAATAAATAATAATTCGTTGTCATCAGAATGCGTATTTGATCTCTGTTTCAATCGAAACTAAGGCTTTTATATTTTATCTTGAATTTTTTAAGGTGATATTTTTATACTAATTCTATACGACAATGTGTTTTAAAAATTAAAAAATAACAAACATCCATGGTCATTGCTCATAAACTTCCAGGTTCCTGGCATGTAAACTCACATATCACTGTCCCCTAAAAGCAACATAAACTAATCGGCAAAAACCGACAAGCGTTGGTTAGAAAATGACCAGCTTGGTGCTTGATTCCATCTACTAGAACCGATCTTTGATGGAGATTGTTGAGGTTATGCTTGGCGTCCAGTTTCCGGAGAACTCTCCTCGGTTGTTCGGCCATCCTTGCTCGGACAAAGCCATTTTTGGACATCCGCAAGACTTCTTCTGATCGGCATTTCTTCTCAAGGTGCTTTCTAGGGGCTTCATTAGCCTCCACACAAGATGTCATCTCCTCGAGAAGAATAGGTGCTTGGGGCGTACTGCCATATCCTGTAACTAGGCAACAACTTATTCTTTACGGCTGACACATGGCCTCATCACAACCTTTAGACGAGGGGTCAACCACCAGTTGGGATTGTGACACTTGTCACCTACCTCTTGACACCACTTGACGGGACAACCGGATCATAGGTCAAACCTATCCCACACCCGGTCCAAGTGGTGGCCTATAAAAAAAGAGCATTTACTCCACCTAAAAGGCAATGTGAACTTTCTCACCTAATCTTACTCTCGATATC
>CAMOHE010045960.1:60781-73235 GCA_946598075.1 Artocarpus hirsutus
AAAAAAAGTCCAGCACAAATAAAATAATATATCATATTTCACTGTATATATATATTTATTTAAAAATCACTTAAATCTCAAAGAATACATACACACCCTAGCTAGCTAATAAATACAACATCTCAAGGATTCTTCATTTTGATCCTCAATTTCCTAGCTATTTGAGCTGCTTTAGGATGTACCGGCCTCTTAGTACTATCACACTGCTCCATTTCCACCCAATTAATAACCTTAAGTATCAATGACTGAGCAACTTTCTTAGCTTCCCCATCTCCTGATACTGATACCCCTTTCTGTTTTTTCATGCCAGTCTCTAAAGCCTTCTCCAAAAACTCCATAAACCAATTCCCAGCTTCTGTCTCAATCTGCTTACACAGCTTAATTGTATTGCTCAATCCACTATCACTATTATTATTACAACAATACCCCGGTTTACTATTCTCATCATTCTCACCAGCGGCTTCAAGAACAGCCAGTTTTCCAAGTGGGGTTGAAGGTGTCTTTCTTTCCAAGCTAGCTTTTCTAATTGCACTGCTGCTTCGCAGGATCCGTCCGACGTTTGCCTTCTCCTCACTAGACCCAATGGCGATTGATTTGTACAATGCCAACCTTTTTTTTGCCGAATTTAGCTCCGTGTTTGCAGAGTTTGGCAGGATTTCATGTAAAACGGATGATGGATCTCCTTCCTTGTCGTTCCGTTCGGTACTGACCGAGCTTTGGGCCGTTTTGGTAATGGAGGTTGCCGCTTGAACCGACACCATGTCCGTCACTGCCTGGACGATCTGGTGGTGGAATTCAAGGAACCGATCGAAGCAGCCTGCGGGGTTTTCTGCCTTTGCCGTCTTGCTCAAGTTTGAGAACATCCTACAGAAAGTAAATCAAATGAGTGAAAAAGGTTGAACTTGCTATTATTAGCTACATCAAAAAAAAAAAAATGTGACTTGACAGTACTTGAGAGATCGGACTAAGGTATCAGTTGCTTGAGCTTCTCTTAGTGCTTGAAGGGCAATCTTTTGAGCCGTTTCTCGCTGCTGTATAGCTTCCTAAAAAACACATTTTATTTAGAGACTAATTAATTGAGGTAAAAAGAAAATTAAATTTGTAGTGATATAAATTTTGAGTTTAAAAAGATGCAAACCTTGCCAAGAATGCTGAGTTTTCCTGGCAAGTTCATGGAAAGGCTTGTGCTGTTAAAATCAGGAGATGTTTCATAAAGAGACTGAGAATCTGGTTGTGGTTTAGAAGAATTTGTTCTTGGGTTGGAGGAGTTTTGGGCATCTCCAGCAGCCATGTTTAGGGAAGTTGCCACTCTTGAATTCCGCAATCTCGGCGGGGGAGTCGAGCTTTTCTTTTCCTAAAAACACAAAGAAAGTGAGAAACACATCTCAGAAAAAGGAGAGAAGTAAAAGAAGAAGAAGAAGAAGAAGAATTTGGTTATGAACAAATGTGGTACCTACAGATAAGTTGAAGGGACTAATAGGGATCCTCAGCTCTCGGTCGCAAACACTCCGGCTCCGTGGAAACTTTCCCGTAGAAGACACAAAGCAGCTTTTCCTTAACAATGCAGGACTTTCTGCTTTCGAATCCACCGTTTTTGCCAAAAGTCTACCTCCAAACGAGCTCCGAATTGCCGCATTCCCAGCTATATCCTTAATTGTTCTTCCTCTGATCATCGGTGACATAGGCAATAGACTGCTCCCACTCGCCGGAGGCGCATTCTGGTCCTTAACCGGCGTACACTGATTGAAATCCAAAGGGACAGGCTTCAGAACCATCGGCGAAGGAGAACATAATACCACGTCCCCTCCGCCACCGCCATTAGTAGGTCCTGTTCCCCAAGAACCCCTTCTTGAAACCTTCGAATTTGTCGATTTCTGCTCAATTCTACTCCCCCCTTTCTCTCTCAGGGCCATCAACGGCTCCGGCGTCCCCACCAAGGGGTGGCGGCCGGGGAGCAGCTTTGCGCCTTTGATGACAGGGAGCGGAGACCCCGGCTCGAACCGGTCGGCGTAGATGAACTGGCCGAGCTGCATTGTGTCGCTGAGGACAAAGTCGTCTTGCTCTGAAGGAAGACTGACGTAGATGGAGTGAGAAGCGTCGGAGACCTTGATGAAGAAGCCGTGCTTCGGCCACAGATTCTTCTCATCGAGGTCGGCCGGGACGATGTCGGTCACCTGCAAGAGCGAGCTCCGGTGCTCGCTCGTCGCCTTCGTCCCGGTGTTCATCCCGTCCAGAAGCTTCAACAGAATTCCCGGTGCCAGAGCCGCCATTACTGATCTCACCTGAATCTAGCAAACTTTTTTTTTTTTTCAAAGAATTACCCAAAAAAGAAGAAGCAAGAATTGAAAGATTTTGTGTGGATTTTGGATTCTAGATTACTGGGTTTTCATGGTTGGCGACGTTGGCAAACGGTCAAAGCTACCACTAAGTAGGGTGAAAAGGTCGCTTTTTCTTTCTTTTTTTTTTTTAAAAAAAAAAATTTAGAATTAGAGCTTTTCGAACGTTGGGGTAACGGTCATATTTCTTTTCTTTGATGGTAAGTCGCGTCAATAATGATTTTGAAATTACATGCAATATCTGCCGGTCGCTAAATAACTACTTTGCCTTGTAATTAAATTGTAATTAAATCCAAAGCACATACTTGAAATTGAAACCCACCCTGTTACTGTATTTAACCATGCTTGTAGGAAAGGATACATTCTTGTATGGAAAAATTTTTGCCGGATGACAAAATAGTATTGGAATTTTATTTTATTTTTTGATCCCTACACGTGAGATAGCCGAGAGAGCGGTTGATTTGGCTCCTCTCCGTGAACCAGATTTAAAGACAGGAGTAAGGTAGCTTTAAAGATCACCTTAAAAATAAGATTATAGAGTTTTTTTTATTTATCTGTTCATTTTTGTATACGTGTTAAAAGGGGAGAATTACCCCTTAGCTCAAAACTTATTTTGAATGTAAAGATTCTAGCACAAGCAATTTTAAGTTTAAAAACTATAACATGTGATAACTTTATACTAATTTTTTATTTTTTATTGTAGTTGTTGAAAGCTTTACACTGTAAGTAATTAGAACCTATTAGAGTTAACTAATATTCCAAACACATACTTAGGTTGCTTACCTTAAACGCTATTGAAGAAACAGAACGGAAAGACTAACAAAGGAAAGTGATCAAAATCAAAGGATTTATAAAGACCCAATTCTTTAACTTCCTAAAAGAGATCCAATTCAGTTACAAGCGAGAAGTTAAAAGTCTATTATAAGGGACCGTAAAGGCTTAAAATCTGCAAAGTTATATGCTTCGAATATGCAAGTTTAATTGTATTAGCCAGTCATAAGATTACCACATATCTTATGTAACGAATCATAATGTTGAGGAGAACACCAAAAAAAAAAAAAAACCTTCTTCCAATCATGATGAAACAGCCGGATTTTTTTTTCTTTAATTTGTTTGTTTGACTATGCAACATACAAGTGTTTGAAAATATCCTACTTTATTTCTCCCAAAAAAAAAAAAAAAAAAAGCAGGACCTGCTCCTGCAGCTCATCATTCTTAATCAACACAGTCTCAAAGAATTTAAAAGAACAGAGCAACAAGTGTGCACTTTTGAAGTAATACTGAGCTCACATTGAATCAGAATCATTAAACAAAACAAAATTTAGCTGCCAAAGATACTCTTGCGACAACTTGGAACAGAAGCTCACCGGCCATGTTACAGTGATGTTGCAAATCCTGCAAAAGAACGATAATTTCAAGGCAAGGATTCTCAAGTACTGAAAGAGGTAACACAAATAACAAGCGACCCTAAGAAACATCATGAACTAACATGATTTCTCAGTCGAAATCATGTGCTTCGGATCAGATGTTACAAACATAGTCCACGAAGAAAAGTTATAGAATTACGAAAAATTTGTTGAGTCTAAAAGTCTAAAACTAAGGGGAAAAGACTCGGCTGCAGAAAATGTATGTTGACTTATATATAACATCTAGCAACAACCTGAACGTCTTTCTACCTCTTTGTTTTTGATGTACCTGCTCTGAGCAAACTCATATGCACCTTATGGTAGAAAAACAATTTTCTCCAACTTGTGGTTAAGTGAAGCACAAAACTTATCCAACGTTCTTCTTTTCTACCAGGACTCAAACGCATTTATTCAATTTGATATTTTGGTCTACAGCAAAACCACCAGACACGATAGGAACAATCAACTTCATAAAAAATTTCATTTACGAGCGCGTGCTTGAAAGGGAAGAGAAGAGCCTTTTCGCTTCCTGAACGTCAAGTGAACCAGAGGACGGAGAATTAGCGACCCTCTATTCGCCTCTAGTTACTCGACTTCTACACTCAATTGACGTAGCAATTAATTCAGATTTCAGTCAGCATCTTATCATAAAAAAATGACTGCTATATCACCACCTCTTAATAGTAAATCCCTAGTTGTGACAAAACCACTATCGCCAAGTTTATGATTGTTGTGTTTTTGAAAGAAAGCTATATTGACTTCTAGCAAAGTAAAAGTAAGAGCAGAAGTAGAATTTAAAGCTAAGAAACCCAGCTTCTGAAGATAACAATAAAACTCTATTGATATCTATGCAAGCTGCTTTTAAGGGATTTGGAAGCAATCCCTAGGCCTGATAAGGGCACATATAACAAAAACTATAACATCATTCATTAACTATAAACCCCACTTAGCATGAAACACCAGAAAAATGCAATTTTAGCTCTACTTCCTCTAAGATCAGGAAGAGAGGGAGTAATTTTCTTTTAGATGTCTTGTGTCAACTCCAAAATTAGAACACCTCAGCTTCTTCAAATCCCAAAAAAAAAAAATAAACACCTCTACTGACATAAGTGTAACCGTGTGACCGAGTCTATTGTATTCATTGACACAAAAAACATAACAAAAGAGATGCTTGCCATATAACTTGTTGAAATAGCAATGTAAGAGGACCAAGAAAATCATGTGCTGCTACATCTAACTAAGTGTGTCAACTCCAAAACTTGAACATCTCCGCTTCCTTAAATCCCAAAAAGCTGTGAACATCTCCATAAGCGACATAAGTGTAACCAAGTCCATCGCATTCATTGACACTAGAAACTTAAGAAGAGAGATTCTTGTCATATAACTTGTCGCAATAGCAATGTAAAACACCAAGAAAATCAAGGGCTTCTGCATCTAACTAAGCCACAACAACAAAATAGGAAGAAACTGAAGTAAAATTACGGAGTTACCTTCTGAAAGACAACCCCACTTGTTATTACGCAAAGACAGCATAGAAGTGAACAAAGCCGAGGCTGTAACACTATGCAATGGCATTAAGGACTGCAAGCTAGCCAACTCCACGGGAAGCCTATAAGTACAAAAACCATCCTTCTTTAATAACAAGAACATGATCATCAGATTGACTTTTTTTTTTTGCCTCTTGTTGAATGAAATATGTAAAAATGATGCTAACAAATTACATTGTCTTTTCCATTTATGCACACAAAGTTGGAATTTGGAACCAAAATTATACAAAATTTTTCCCTTTTTCCTCCCTTGGAAAAGTTCACACAACAGTTAAACTAATGAAATGATAATCACCTAGTGAGTTCGCTAGGCTAAGACCCTGTGATTTTAACAAAATTCTGAAGAACAAAAAAATAATAATAATCAAGTGGGCACATTTTATTGATAATTAAGAGGAATAAAATCAATCAAAAAATAGTAAGAATAAAAAGAGCTACCTTGAGGAGTTCAGTTTGGGAAGAGAGAATCGAGAAGCAGAGTGGGGCTTGGAAGCGGCAAGACCGGTTAACTTCGAAGCAGCTTTGGAAGCAAAAGGCGATGGTGATGAAGAAGAGCTTTTCGCAAAGGACGAAGATACTCGTAGGGTTTGCCTCACACAGTTTGCCGCCATGCTTCTTTCTTGTTCCTGCGTTACCAACGCTTTCGCCTCTCTCTCTCCCTCTCTCAGCCGTGAGTAGCGAAGTCCGGCTCTCTCCTGTTCCACAGAGAAAGGGCCTCTTTATGGGCTGGATCTATAATTTGGGCCACGTCTGAATCGGTGTAAGTAAGTAAAAATTGCATAATGTGTCTATTTCTTACTATGAGAGTAATTAATGTCGTATACAAATATCATTTATATATCTTTTTTTAAAATTTTATATATTCAAAATTCTAAAAAACCCTTTAATTAAATATTATCATGTATTTAAATTTTATAACAAATTTTCTTATTTTTCAAATAGTTAAATTAAAGAAAAAATATACACGTATATTTCTTATTTTAACATATTATATTGATGCATTATCATTATCACTTGAAATATTAATAAAATAAAATAAATGTTATTGAATATCATTATTATTACATATCATTAACTTAATGATATAACAATTATATAACATATAAGATACACAAAAATACTTAATAAATACTATATCATTAATTTAATTATATATCACAAAAAAAAAACAAGAAATATCATTCACTTGAAGTCTTAAAAAATAAATGTCATTGCGTATCATTATCATTATGTATCATTAACTTATAAGCTGTAAGACACATAAAAGACTTAATAATACTGTGTCGTAAATTTAAAACACCTTAATTTCAATTTGTCAATAAAATTATATCATTAATTTAATTACAACACCTTAATTCTAATTTGTCGGTAAATCTAACTTGTCGATAAAAAAATTCTATCTTTTTATGAAATTTTAAAATTGTTATTTTAGATACCAATTTAAATTTAAACAATAAACACCCTAATTCTAGGATTTTTTTTTAAAATATAATGATATCATAATCCATTTGAAATCTTAAATAAATATATTATAGTTATTCTAAAAAAATGAATTGAAACTAACAATATTATTATTATGATCGTTAATGTCTTTATATATATATATATTGAGACATATAAAGAATATTCATGAACTATAGACATGTTTTAATTATACAAATAAAAAAGGCCCACATAGCTCATTAACCCTTGGTGTAACTATAAGCCATTAGGCCCAAATGGGATTCAAGTAGGGCGTCAATTTGAAACATACTTCTGTAGAATTGTTTTTTAATTTTACAACAAAGTTTAAAACATACCAGTTTCAAAAGTATGAAGATATTATTGATCATAAAAATTTTAGGTTATACTTAAGTAAACAAGTTTTACCTAAGGGGCAATATGGCCATTTTGGATAGGAGATATGGTATGAATCAAATGAAAAATTAACTGGTAAAACACATTAGTGATAGCAAAGAAGTGGTATACCACTTAATTTACTGCATGAGGGAACAAGTAAATTTAGGTCGTATATCACTTCTTTAGCATCATTATTATGTTTTACCACTTTTTTTAGAGTAAATCACTCAAAAAGTCCTCAATTTTTTTAAAAAGGTGTTATTTGATCCTTCTTTTTTTTAGCTGAACTGGATCTAACTTTTCAATTTAAGTTCAAAAGAACAAAAACTAACTAATGGATGTTAAAAACTACATCACGTGAGGTGCACATGTTAAATACTTAAAGGACATTTTGGTAAATATAATGTGAAAAACAAAAACAAAATAAAATGGCTTGATCTAACCCATGGCAACCAATCAGAAACCGCCACTTGGGCTTATAGCCCACATTATTAAAAAAACTCATTTTTCCTGCTGAATGAATTAAAAAAACCCTTCTCGTTTCAAAAAATCAGACCCTCTACCCCCTTTCTTCTCCTCATTTATCATTCACCCTTCCCTACCCTTTTCTTCCTTTCTTGTGTTATGGCCTCCACCCACCATCGGCCCCTGACCACCACCCACTACCCAAATCCTCTATGTCTCTCCCTCAAAACATAATAAACAAGGCACAAATCTAGAAAACGAAAAAGAAAAAAAACCCACCACCACCGATGGAGGAGATCGCTTCGACGTAAGAGATTGCGAGACAGGGTCTAGGCTCGCAACATGAGGGAGCTATGAAGGAGTCGTCGGCATGGCTTGGGCTCGCAACGAAGAGGATTGCTTCGGGGCAAATCAAGATGAAGTAGATTGCAACGTTTGGAGCCCATGACGCCTAGGTTTCTAATGGAGGCAAGGTCTATGCTCGCGACCCTTCATAGTGGGTCGCGACAGTCATAGGTCACTGACCCTTGCAAGATTTCACAGTGGCTTTCTCTCCATTTCTTAGTTTGCAGATGAAGAACAAAAGTAGTAGAAGAAGAAGAGCAAGGCCTATGTTTGTTGACTAATTTGTGAAGGGGAAGGGGTGGTTCTTTAGTGGGCTGGACTTCTCCAGTGATCTGGGAGGAACGAGATTTTTTTTAAGTTATTTTATTTTATTTTGTTTTTGAATTAAAGTATTTGATTTACTAGTGAGGGTAATTTTGTATTTTTTCTGAAAAAGAGCTCATGCCTAGAATTTGATAAACATTAGTTAAGTTTAGTCATTTTACGCCTAAATCCAAAGATCAGATCTAGTTTAGCTAAAAAAAAAAAGGATCAAATCATACCTTTTTAAAAAAGTTTATGAACTCTCAAACAATTTTTCTTTTTATTCCTTTGATTCATATCTTTTAAAAAAAAAACCAAGATTCCCTTAGATAATACTTGTTTGCCTTACGTTAACCTAAAATATTTATAATTAATTATGTCTTTGTACTCTTTGGAAGTAATATGTTTATATTTTCTCATAAAAGTGATAGGATTAAAAAACAATGTCATAGAAGTTGTATTTCTCTAATCTGAAGGGAACCCAAAAGCCACAACCATCATTTTTTAGGGTAAAGCCACGACCATCCTGAGAATGAGGACAATAACAATTTTGGAATTGCTAATTGAAATTAACAGCAAATTTTTAAAACATGATTAGTAAATATCGTATTAAAATAAAATATATATTTTTATACATTAAAATACTAAATATGCCACTTTTTCCTTTTTCATTTTTTCAACACATGTGAAAGAAATTATGTTAAGAATAGTTATGTAAGGAAAAAAAAATTCAAAATTACGACAATAGGAACAAATTAGAGAGAATGCATTTATTAGAAAACAATATTGAAAGGATTGTAAAAAAAAAAAAATTTAAAAGATGACACATTTATGGGTAAAAAAAAGAAGAAGAAGAACAATATTGTTGCAGTGGACCAATGAAGGACACCTCGAAACATACTAATAGGAACATGTAGAGGGAAAATGTATTTTAAAAAACATATCAAAATTAAATTGTAAAATAAAGAGAGACACATTTGAAAGAAGTTATTTTAATGGGGGCAAAATGATAGAACAATGAGGAAGTAAAAGACACCTTCTATAATTAAGAATAAAATATATTTTGATAGTGTAATTATAAAAACAAAAGTAAGTTTAAAGAATATGTTTGATAAAATATTTAAATGAAGATATATTTCAAGGAAATTATTACATAATGAAAACAAATCAAAAAATTTTTTTATGATATATTTAAAAATAATATTTTAAAAGAAGTAAAAGAAAAAATATGAAATTGTTTTTAAAAAAGAGCAAAAAGAAAAAAAAAACAAAATGTGCAAGAAAAATCACCCCAAAAGAAACGTAAGAATTGTTAGAAAAATTAATAAATAAAAATAAAATATAGGGGACGAAATGTTTCGTATCTTTTTGAACAAAATTTTTATGTAAACAAGTATTGTTACGTATTTGGGACATATTTGAAAAAGAAAAAAAATTATCAACAAGTCAAATAGAAAATTAATTAGAAAGTATTGTTAGAAGATAGTAGTCGAGCTAGACACTGTTTTTTTTAGTAAGGACACATTTGGAAATTTTTATTTTAACTTGAAAATATTAAAGAAGTAGTATTTATGTGTTAAATAGTATTGACTGTGTAACTGTAAAGAAAAATATTCAAATAAGGACACATTTGAAAATAACTAATTAAAAATACAATGAAAAATAGTAATTGAGACGACCGTATGATTTTTTTTTTACAGAAACAATTTTAAAAAAGTTATTTCAACATAAATAATTATAAAAATTGTATAATAAGTGAAATAGTAGCTGACAATGCTATAAAACAAAAACTACAAAAACAAAACAAAAACAAAGGCTATACCATAATAAAGACAAATTAGAAGAAAACTATTTTAATTTTTAAACATATTATAAAGTAGAAGGGTTAAAGATTTTGAGGCTATCCCTGCTCTTGTTCCGTTGTCGTGACGCAGTGTTATGACGGATATAATTTGCCCTCTATGTCGGGAGGAGCTTGAGACTACCACTCAAGCTTTTTGGTCCAGTAGAAGAGCTCAGGAGGTATGGCGGGAGTCTACTCCTTGGCTGATTATGAGCACTTCTTCTGGGGGACCTTTTGTGGCGTTTTGCTTTTTCATTTACAACAAGTTGTCATGTCCCAAAAAAACTCTTATTGAGAGGTGGACAGCCCAGGACTTAAGTACTGCTCTTCGGTCCTCTACCTAGCCGATGTGAGACTTTTTATACGTTACATTCTCCTCTACTCAATCGCGTGACGCCCCCGTCACGAATTGGCTACCTTGAGGGTCCCACTGGACCATGGAGAGTCCACACACCAGGCAGACAGTACCCCGTTCTGATACCACTTGTCACGTCCCAAAAGAGCTCTTATTGAGAGGTGGGTAGCTCAGAACTTAAGTATTGCTCTTCGGTCCTCTACCTAACTGATGTGAGACTTTTTGTACGTTATAAAGTGCTCTAAATCGGATTTGGAGGTTTTGAGTATGTTGGTGTGGGGTCTTTGGATGCGTTCGGAACAAGTTCGTTTTTGAAACTTGTTGCATGGAGGCTGGTGAGGTGGTATCTTGGACGGGACAGGTGCTTGGAGATTATATCCATGGCAACGAGACTGATCAAAAACCAATGAAAAGTGGCGCTAGGTCCGAAGAAAACTTGGCAAACTCCCCGGTCGGTTTGATCAGAGTGAGCGTTGATTCTAAAGAGTCCCTTGGATTTGTGGGAGTCGATTTAGTGATCAGAGACTCAGCTGAGGTGGTCTTGTGCTTTAGCTCGGAAGATCTTGGGGCACTTTTCCCTAGCCATAACAGAGAGCCTTGCAGTCCGGGAAGGTGCATCTTTTGTGGCTCATTGTGGTTATAAAGACTGTGATTGTTGAATCTGATGCCTTGAAGGTGGTGCAGGGGTTAATGCTTCCAGTTCGTTGGCACCTGAATCTGTTATCGTTGATGATATTAGAGACCTTATGTCTCAAGCTAGATGTAGTAGAGTTTGTCATACTCCTCGTGAGGGAATGTGTGGCCCATGTTTTAGCGCAGTATACTATCTCTAATTCTATTGATTTTGTCTGGTTTGACTATTTACTGTTGTTTATCAATTCTTATGTAAAAAGCGGTGTTTCTATTATTGATGGAATAAAATTCTAGTTTCCTTTAAAAAAATAGAAAAGAAAATGGAAAAAAAGTAAAACAAAAACGAAGGAGAAAAAAACATAAACGGCAAAAGCAAAGCAAAAAAAAAAAAAAAAAGGGAACAAAACCCTGTGAACGAAACGGCGCTAGCACTATTTATCTATCTAAAGATATCTATCGTTGTGGTGGGTAATCTCAGTAGCTCAGTAGTTTAGACCTGAGATCAACTTAAGCTTGTAGACTTCGCGTCAAGTGTGGGGGTCGAGATTATCTAGCTGACTAGGTCAGGGAGACTCCTCAGTGTTGAGATAAAGTTAAGCAGTATAAAGTCGAGATAACAAAATGACCCGATTCAATGAATGGTCGTATTTGAATTCTAATTGGGAAGTTATCAGATTCTCTATATCTAGAAAAAAACGTCAACCGTGAGAGAAACGGAAACAATCTTAAATTTAAAAGGAAAGGGGCTAATCCCATATCTTGTAAATTAATTATTTAATTATTTGATTTATTTGTACAGGGCTATAAATAAGGGTGAAGATCTACTAAAAAATCCCAAGTCTCATATTGAGCAGTGCACTTGTATTATCTCTAAAATAAGTGAAATCATTCTCATTTTCAAAACGGACTTAGGTCTTCACAGAATGAACTATTAATTCTTCATGTATTTTGTTATTTTCTGCATTTATTTTATGTTTGAATTGAGAGACTTTTATACCATAGTGAGAATTGCTACTTAAGAGTTTTGTTGACCAAAATTTCACCTCAACATCTATCATGCTGGGATGTCAATCCTTGTGGCACTTATATAACGATGAAACTGATACTCAGTCATCATAGTACATAAGCTGAAATGCCAATAAGATTTTTTTGCCATTGGAGTCGTTGGGATGAAAAGAAACACTTGAAGCATTTAAGAATTCTAGAATAGGGTTAGGGAAAAAAAAAAAAAGGAAAGAAAAACAAAATTTGGTGAATAGTCAGTTTTAGCCACCGTTATAATTAATTGCTTAACTTTTGTTTAAAAAAATAATTACCGAGCTTTTTGTTTTTTAGGTAAATAACTGTTCTTTTTTTACAGTATTCTACTAATAATAACTTGT
>CAMOHE010045961.1:0-23675 GCA_946598075.1 Artocarpus hirsutus
ATACAGCGTTTTGAATAGCTTTTACAAAAAGTTAAATATCAAGGGCTTTCAATAGCGTCTGCTGTGTTAGGGTTTCAAAAAACGTTATGGATATAATTTTATAGCGTTTTTGGCCAGTTGTAAAAAGGGATATTTGTTATGCTGATTCTTCTATTACAATCCGGTTTGGCTTCTTTGTGTAAATGGCCCTTTTTGGTTTGTATTTTTTCTAAACCGCCAAACTTAGAAAGCCTAATGATTTTGAACCGAATCATACGATACATACTACATCTTAAGATTTGCATCTGTTAATGCATGATTGTAACACTTGTTATTTTAATGGGTGTCACTTTGTAAAATTTGATGCGTTAAACGTGACAATTTAAAATTTTGTTGTATTTAAAATTATCAAATTGTTTTTATGTTTCATGTATTTTCGAAAATGCAACCTTGGTATTTTTTAGCAAAAGTCTTTGGAGAAGAGATGAAAATATTCTCTTCAACTACTCTTTTGATCTTTTCTTTTATTTCTTCCTATGATACACCTGTTTGTTTTCTCTATGATTGCCTTTCTTTTTAATTGCATCATCTCTTTCTCTTTTCTCACGTTTCTTACTCTTCTTTCTTCTCATTTTGTTGAAACAAAATACGTAGTAAACTCTCCCAAGGTTGTCAAAAAACTCAACTATCGTCACCTACATTGAAGCAAAAGAATTCTAGCAATATTCGAAGCCAAGAAAACTATTTTGGAGTCATTTCAAGCTTCTACCTAGTCATAATTCGAGGATAGAACTTTGTGAACGAATTTAATCTTTCATTTGTACATTTATATACTCAAAAGTTTGTCCAAATTTGTGTTGTTGATGTTGAGTTTTCATGAGAAAATAGATATACATTTGTTGTGTTACTATTTTGGTGCATGTGTATAAAATCTAAGTTTACATATTACAAACACATTTTATTGTATAGAAATGATTATATATTGTTTATATATTATTTTATGTTTAGAAAGCTGTTAGAAAATCAAGATTGGAAGAAAAACTCAAAAATTCAAATTTTGGGTTCTTTGTAAGAATTTTCCAGGTGAAAAACAGTGTTATTTTTCACAGAAGTTATATGTCGTTTTTTCTATAAACTATATGTCATTTTTTCAAAAACACTACGTGTCCTTTTCTTAAAAATGGTATTAACTGTGATGAATTAAAATTTAATTGTATTTAAAATTATCAAGTTGTTTTTGTTGTTTCATTTATTTACGAAAATACTACTTTGGCATTTTTGGCAAAAGTCTCAGGAGGACACATGAAAATATTCTGTTCAACTATTCTTTTGATCTTTTTCTTTGTTTTATCCCGTAACACTTGCTTGTCTCCTCTATGATTGCCTTTCTTTTTAACTATATCATCTCTCCCTCTTTTTCTACGTCTCCTACTTTCCTATCTTCTTATTTTGTTGAAACAAAATATTCAATAAACTCTCTCAAGGCAACCATAAAACCTAGCCATCATCACATCTACTGATGCAAAAGAATTCCAAGCATATTCAAAGCTAAAAAACCTATTTTGGAGTTACTTCAAGCTTCCACTAGCCATAGTCTAAGGTTAAAACATTGTGAATGAATTTAATCTTTCATTTGTAAAGTTTTATATATTTAAAAGTTTGTGTTCAAATTTGTGTTTTTGAACTTGAGTTTTCATGAGAAAATTGATATACATTTGTTTTGTTACTATTTTAGTGTTGTATATAAAATCTAAGTTTATATGCTATAAACACAGTTTATATTGTATAGAAATGATTATATATTGTTTATACATTATTTTTATGCTTAAAAAGCTGTTTAGAAACCAAGATTTAATAAAAAACTTAAAAATTTGGATTTTGGGTTCTTTGTAAGAGTTTTCTAGGTGAATAATTTTTCATAGAAACTACATGTCGTTTTTTTCTTAGACTACATGTTTTTCCCAAAAAAAAAAACTGTGTCGTTTTCTTAAAAATAATATTAGATGTGACAATTTAAAATTTTGTTATATTTAAAATTACCAAGTTGTTTTTGTTATTCCATTTATTTATGAAAGTGCCACATTGGTATTTTTTATCAAAAGTCTCCGGAGGAGACATAAAAATATTATATTCCCCTACTCTTTTGATCTTTTTTTTTCATTTCCTCCTATGAAACACTTGTTTGTCTCTTTCAAGATTACCTTTCTTTTTAACTGAATTATCTATCCCTCTTTTTCCACATCTCTTACTCTTCTTTCTTCTTATTTTGCAAAAGCAAAATACTTAGCAAATTTTTCTAAGACAACCATAAAACCCAGTTATCGTCACCTCCATTAAAGCAAAAGAATTTCAGTTATATTTGAAATCAAGAAACCTATTTTGAAATCATTTCAAGCCTGCACCTAACTATAATCCGAGGTTAGAACCTTGTGAATGGATTAAATCTTGCATTTGTAAATTTTTATATCCAAAAGTTTGTTTAAATGTGTCTTTGATCCTGAGTTTTCATGAGAAAATAGATATACATTTGCTTGGTCATTATTTTGGTGCATGTGTATGAAATCTATGTTTATATGCTGTAAACACAGTTTATATTGTATAGAAATGATTATATATTATTTATATATTATTTTATGTTTAGAAAGCTATTAGAAAACCAAGACTGGAAGAAAAACTCAAAAATTTAGATTTTGGGTTCTTTGTAAGAGTTTTTCGAAGTGAAAAATGACGTGTCATTTTTCACAGAAACTACATGTTTTTCCCATAAACTATATGTTGTTTTTTCAAAAAAACTACATGTCCTTTTCTTAAAAAGGTATTAAACATGACAATTTAAAATTTTTTTATATTTAAAATTATAAAGTTGCTTTTGTTCCATTTATTTACAAAAAGGTTACCTTGGCATTTCTAGCAAAAGTCTTCGGAGGAGACATGAAAATATTTTCTTCAACTATTCTTTTGATTATTTCTTTCATCTTCTCTCGTGACATACCTGTTTGTCTCCTTTATGATTGTCTTTTTTTAACTGCATCATCTCTCCCTCTTTTCCTACGTCTCCTACTCTTCTTTTTCATTTTGCTGAAACAAAATTCTCAGCAAACTCTCTTAAGGCAGTCATAAAACCCTACTACCGTCTCTTGCATTGAAGCAAAAGAATTCCAGCCATATCCGAAGCCAAGAAACTTGTTTCAAAGTCATTTTAAGCTTCCATTTAGCCATAATCCAAGGTTAGAACCTTGTGAATGAATTTTATCTTCTATTTGTAAATTTTTGTATCTAAAAGTTTGTTCAAATTGTGTTTCTGATCCTGAGTTTTTTTGAGAAAATAGATATACATTTGTTTTGTTATTATTATGGTGCATGTTTATAAAATCTAAGTTTTTATGTTATAAACACAGTTTATATTGTATAGAAATGATTATATATTATTTATATATTATTTTTATGCTTAAAAAGCTGTTAGAAAACCAAGCTTGGAAGAAAAACTCAAAAATTCAGATTTTGGGTTATTTGTAAGATTTTTTCTAGGTGAAAAATGATGTGTTGTTTTTCACAGAAACTACAAGTTGTTTTTTCCTATAAATTACATGTCATTTTTTTCAAAAAAACTACGTGCCCTTTTCTTAAAAACAGTATTAAACGTGACAATTTTAGATTTTGTTGTATTTAAAATTACTAAGTTGCTTTTGTTGTTCTATTTATTTACGAAAATATCACCTTGGTATTTTCTGGCAAAAGTCTTCAAAGAAGACACGAAAATTTCTTCAACTACTCTTTTGATCTTTTCTTTCATTTCCTTCATGACACACCCGCTTGTCTCCTCCATGATTGCCTTTCTTTTTAACTGTATCATCTCTACCTCTTTTTCCACGTCTCCTACTCTACATTCTTTTTATTTTGCTAAAACAAAATACTTGGCAAACTCTCCCAAGGCAGCCATAAAACCCAGCCACCGTCACCTCCATTGAAGTAAAAGGATTCTAACCATATCCGAAGCCAAGAAACCCGTTTTGGAGTCATTTTAAGATTCCACCTAGCCATAATCTGAGGTTAGAACCTTGTGAATGAATTTAATCTTTCATTTGTAAATTTTTATATCCAAATGTTTGTTCAAATTTGTGCTTTTGATCTCGGGTTTTTATGAGAAAATAGAAATACATTTGTTTTGTCACTATCTTGGTGCATGTGTATAAAATTTAAGTTTATATGCTATAACTAGAGTTTATATTATATAGAAATGATTATACATTATTGACATATTATTTTTATACTCAGAAAGCTGTTAGAAAAGCAAGATTTGAAAAAAAAAAACTCAAAAATTTGAATTTTGGGTTATCTATTAGAGTTTTTCTGGGTGAAATATTTTTCACAAAAACTACATGTCGTTTTTTCCAGAAAACTATATGTCATTTTCTTAAAAATGGTATTTCTGGGTGAAATATTTTTCACAAAAACTACATGTCGTTTTTTCCAAAAAACTATATTTCATTTTCTTAAAAATGGTATTAGACGTGACAATTTAAAACTTTGTTGTATTTAGAATTACCTAGTTGCTTTTGTTGTACCATTTATTTACGATTAGGCCACCTTGTCATTTTCTAGCAAAATTCTTCGGAGGTGACATTACAATATTCTTTTCAACTACCCTTTTGATCTTCACCTTCAGTTCCTCTCATGACACACCTGCTTGTCTCCTCTGTGATCGCCTTTCTTTTTATTTGCATTATCTCTCTCATTTGTCCTACATCTCCTACTTCTTCTCATTTTTTTGAAGTAAAATACTCAGCAAACTCTCCCAAGGCAGCCACCAAACCCAGCCACCGTCACCTCCATTGAAGCAAAAGAATTCCAGCCATATCCTAAGCTAAGAAATCTGTTTTGGAGTAATTTAAAGCTTACACCTAGCCATAATCTGAGGTTAGAACCTTGTAAACGAATTCAATCTTTCATTTGTAAATTTTTATATCCAAAAGTTTGTTCAAATTTATGTTTTTGATCTTGAGTTTTCATGAGAAAATAGATATATATTTGTTTTGTTGCTCTTTTGGTGTATGTGTATCAAATCTAAGTTTACATGCTATAAACACAGTTTATATTGTATAAAAATGATTATAAATTGTTTATATATTATTTTTATGCTTAGAAAGCTGCTAGAAAACAAAGATTGAAAGAACAACTTAAAAATTCAGATTTTGGGTTCTCTATCAAAGTTTTTCTAGGTGAAAAGCGACATGTTGTTTTTCACAGAAATTACATGTTTTTCCCGTAAACTACATGTCGTT
Organism: Artocarpus hirsutus; assembly: GCA_946598075.1. Classification (NCBI taxonomy): domain Eukaryota; kingdom Viridiplantae; phylum Streptophyta; class Magnoliopsida; order Rosales; family Moraceae; genus Artocarpus; species Artocarpus hirsutus. Next base: position 5,262 of record CAMOHE010045961.1, read on the forward strand.
TTTGTTAGAAAATTACATGCCCTTTTCTTAAAAACCGTATTAAATGTGACAATTTAAAATTTTATTGTATTTAAAGTTACCAAGTTGCTCTGGTTGTACCATTTATTTATGATTATGCCACCTTGGTATATTCTGGCAAAAGTCTCCGGAGGTGACATTAAAATATTTTCTTCAACTACCCTTTTAATCTTCTTCCTTATTTCCTCTCGTGGCACACCTGCTTGTCTCCTCTATGATTGCCTTTTTTTTAACTGCATTATCTCTCCCACTTTTTCCACGTCTGCTATTCTCCTTTCTTCTCATTTTGTTGAAGTAAAATGCTCTGCAAACTCTCCCAAGGTAGTCATAAAACCCAGCCATCGTCATCTCTAATGAAGCAAAAGAATTCCAGTCATATCCTAAGCTAAGACACTTGTTTTGGAGTAATTTAAAGCTTCCACCTAGCCAAAATCCGAGGTTAGAACCTTGTGAACGAATTCAATCTTTCATTTGTAAATTTTTATGTCTAAAAGTTTGTTCAAATTTGTGTTTTTTATCCTGAGTTTTCATGAGAAAATAGATATACATTTGTTTTGTTACTCTCTTGGTGTATGTGTATAAAATCTAAGTTTACATGCTATAAATACAATTTATATTGCATAAAAATGATTATATATTATTTTTGTGCTTAAAAAGTTGCTAGAAAACAAAGATTGAAAGAAAAACTAAAAAATTTGGATTTTGGATTCTCTATAAGAGTTTTTCAAGGTGAAAAACGACGTGTTGTTTTTCACAGAAACTACACGTTGTTTTTCCCATAAACTATATGTCATTTTTCTCAGAAAATTACGCTTCCTTTTCTTAAAAACGGTATTAAACGTGAAAATTTAAAATTTTCAAGTTGTTTTTGTTGTTTCATTTATTTACGAAAACACCGCCTTGGCATTTTCTGGCAAAAGTCTCCGGAGGAGACATGACAATATTCTGTTTAACTACTCTTTTGGTCTTTTCCCTCATTTCCTCCCATGACGCACCAGTTTATTTCCTCTATGATTGCCTATCTTTTTAACTACATCATTTCTCCCTTTTTTCTCACGTCTCCTACACTCCCTTCTTCTCACTTTAATGAAACAAAATACTTTGCAAACTCTCACAAAGCATCCATAAAACCTAGCCACCGTCACCTCCATTGAAGCAAAAGAATTCTGGCCATATTCTAAGCTAAGAAACCTGTTTTGGAGTAATTTAAAGCTTCCACCAAGCCGTAAACCGAGGTTTGAATCTTGTGAACGAATTAAATCTTTCATTTGTAAATTTTCATAGCCAAAAGTTTGTTCAAATTTGTGTTTTTGATCTTGAGTTTTCGTGAGAAAACAGATATACATTTGTTTTGGTACTCTCTTGGTGTATGTGTATAAAATCTATGTTTACATGCTATAAACAAAGTTTATATTGTATAAAAATGATTATATATTGTTTATATATTATTTTTATGTTTAAAAAGCTGCTAGAAAATAAAGATTGATAGAAAAACTCAAAAATTCAGATTTTGAGTTCTCTGTAAGAGTTTTTCCAAGTGAAAAACGATATGTTATTTTTCATAGAAACTACATGTTGTTTTTCTCGTAAACTACATGTCGTTTTTCTCAGAAAACTATGTATCCTTTTCTTAAAAAGGGTATTAAACATGACAATTTAAAATTTTGTTGTATTTAAAATTATCAAGTTGCTTTTGTTGTTCCATTTATTTACGAAAATACCACCTTGGCATTTTCTGGCAAAAGTCTTTGGAGGAGGCATGAAAATATTCTCTTCAACTACTCTTTTGGTTTTTTCTCTCAATTCCTCCCATGACGTGCCAGTTTATCTCCTCCATGATTGCCTATCTTTTTAACTGCATCATCTCTCCCTCTTTTCCCACGTCTTTTAGCTTCCCTTCTTCTCATTTAGGTTAAACAAAATATTTAGCAAACTTTCCCAAGGCAGCCATAAATCCCAGCCACTGTCACCTCCATTGAAGCAAAAGAATTCCACCCATATCCTAAGTTAAGAAACCTGTTTTGGAGTAATTTAAAGCTTCCACTTAGCCATAATCCAAGGTTAGAACCTAGTGAACGAATTCAATCTTTCATTTGTAAATTTTTATATCCAAAAGTTTGTTCAAATTTGTGTTTTTGATCCTGAGTTTTCAAAAGAAAATAGATATACATTTGTTTTGTTATTTTCTTGGTATTTGTGTATAAAATCTAAGTTTACATGCTATAAACACAATTTAGATTGTATAAAAATGATTATATATTGTTTATATATTATTTTTATGCTTAGAAAGCTGCTAGAAAACAAAGATTGAAATAAAAACTCAAAAATTCAGATTTTGGGTTCTTTGTAAGGGTTTTTCCAAATAAAAAATGATGTCTTGTCTTTCATAGAAACTACATGTTGTTTTTCCTGTAAACTACATGTCGTTTTTCTCAAAAAATTACGTGTCCTTTTCTTAAAAACGGTATTAAACGTGACAATTTACAATTTTGTTGTATTTAAAATTGCTAAGTTGCTTTTGTTGTTCTATGTATTTACAAAAATGCCGCCTTGGCATTTTCTGGCAAAAGTCTCTTGAAGAGACATGACAGTATTCTCTTCAATTACTCTTTTGGTCTTTTCCCTCATTTCCTCCCATAATGCGCGAGTTTATCTCCTCCATGATTGCTTACTTTTTAACTGCATCATCTCTCATGCTTTTCCCACGTCTCTTACTCTCCCTTCTTCTCATTTTGCTGAAACAAAATACTCTGCAAACTCTCCCAAGGCAGCCATAAAACCCAACCACCGTCACCTCCATTAAAGCAAAAGAATTCCAGCCACATCCGAAGCTAAGAAACCAGTTTTGGAGTCATTTCAAGCTTGCACCTGACCATAATAAGATGTTAGAACCTTCTGAACGAATTTATTCTTTCATTTGTAAATTTTTATATCCAAAAGTTTGTTCAAATTTGTGTGTTTTATCGTGAGTTTTCATGAAAAAATAGATAGACATTTGTTTTGTTACTATTTTAGCGTGTTTGTATAAAATTTAAGTTTACATACTATAAACACAGTTTATATTGTATAGAAATAATTATATATTATTTATATGCCTAGAAAGGTGTTAGTAAACTAAGATTTAGAAAAAAAAAAAAAAACTCAAAAATTTAGATTTTGGGTTCTCTGTAAGAGTTTTTCTTGGTGAAAAATTTTTCACAAAAACTACATGTCGTTCTTCCTAGAAAACTATGTGTCATTTTCTTAAAAACAGTATTAGACACGACAATTTAAAATTTTGTTATATTTAAAATTACCAAATTACTTTTGTTGTTCTATTTATTTACGAAAATGTCACCTTTGCATTTTCTAGCAAAAGTCTATGGAGGAGACATGAAAATATTCTCAGTTACTCTTTTAATCTTTTCCTTCATTTCCTCATGTGACACACCTGCTTTTCTCCTCCATGATTGCCTTTCCTTAAAACTACATCATCTCTCCCTCTTTTCCCATGTCTCTTGCTTTCCCTTCTTCTCATGCTAAAGCAAAATGCTTGACAAACTCTCCCTAGGCAGCCATAAAACCGAGCCACCATCACCTCCATTGAAGCAAAAGAATTCCAACCATATTCGAAGCCAAGAAACCTATTTTGGAGTCATTTCAAGTTTCTACCTAGCCATAATCCGAGGTTAAAACCTTGTGAATGAATTTAATAATTCATTTGTAAATTTTTATATCCAAAAGTTTGTTCAAATTTGTGTTTTTGATCCCTAGTTTTCATGAGAAAATAGAAATACATTTGTTTTGTTACTATCTTGGTGCATGTGTATAAAATCTAAGTTAACATGATATAAATACAGTTTATATTATATAGAAATGATTATATATTTATATATTATTTTTATGCTTAGAAAGTTGTTAGAAAACCAAGATTTGAAAAAAAAAATTCAAAAATTTGGATTTTGGGTTCTCTGTAAGAGTTTTTCAGGTGAAAATTTTTTCCCATAAACTACATGTCGTTTTTCTTAAAAACTACGTGTCGTTTTCTTAAAAACAATATTACACGTGGCAATTTAAAATTTTGTTGTATTTAAAATTACCAAGTTGCTTTTGTTGTTTCATTTATTTACAAAAATGCCACCTTTGCATTTTCTGGCAAAATTCTCCGGAGGAGATATGAAAATATTCTCTTCAACTGCTCTTTTGATCTTTTCTTTCATTTCCACCCATAACACCTGTTTGTCTCCTTCATGATTGCCTTTCTTTTTAACTGCATCATCTCTCCCTCTTTTCCCATGTGTCTTACTCTCCCTTCTTCTCCTTTTGCTGAAACAAAATACTCTGTAAACTCTCCCAAGGCAGCCATAAAACCCAGCCATCATCACCTCCATTGAAGCAAAAGAATTCCAACCATATCCGAAGCAAAGAAACCTGTTTTGGAGTCATTTCAAGTTTCTCCTTAGCCATAATCTGAGGTTAGAACCTTATGAACGAATTTAATCTTTCATTTGTAAATTTTTATATCCAAAAGTTTATTCAAATTTGTGTTCTTAAACCTGAGTTTTTATGAGAAATAGATATACATTTGTTTTGTTATTATTTTGGTGTATGTGTATAAAATCTAAGTTTACATGCTATAAACATAGTTTATATTGTATAAATATAATCATATATTGTTTATATATTATTTTTATGCTTAGAAAGTTGTTAGAAAACCAATATTTGAAGAAAACTCAAAAATTCAAAAATAATAAATAGTTTTCTATAAAGTTTGTAATTTTAAATAATTTTATGAACATCAAAATTTTTAATTATTTTATTTCTAAATATTTTAAAATCTTTTTAATTATTTTAAAAATTTATTTTCACATTATTCGTGCCAAAATAAAATTCATTTGTTTTTTTTATTGTCATGTTATTTATTTCATAATTTACTACAATTAAGTTGGAAAAATTGATATTCACAATTTTCGTAAATTAATGATTATGGCACACTAATAAAAATAAATGGTAAATTGACACAATTAAAAATTTGGATTTAAGTATAATTATTTTATACGATTTAGGAAAACGACATTTTTAGAGCTTACGTGGCAAATTTGATTTTGTAGGCTAGAAATTATTAGTGGATATATTGCAAAAAAATAGGGATTCTATTACTAATTTTTTGTGAGGTTTTGATGAATTAAAATTTAATTGTTTTACGTTGCAAGTTATGTATATGATATTTTAAATGTAGATGATTATAGTCATAACACAATGATGTAGAACTCGTCTTGTATTGTATAACGAGGAATATATTTATTTTGACATATGTTGTTGTAAATTGAAAATCATGGTTGGGAAAAATAACTCTATGAATTTTGATTGAATATAGAGGAATGGTAAGACGTGAATAGAGCGGCAGTTACGTCCTTCAACACGAATACCCCAAAAGGTAAAATAGGAGGAGGCGACGGCGCTCCCTTAGATTGAAAGTCCTAGAATACACGGCGCTCCTATGGTTGGGAAAACTAACTCTATGAATTTTGATTGATTATAGTGGAATGATAAGACGTGAAGAGGGCAGCAGTTACGTCCTTGGGCATGAATACCTCAAAAGGTAAAATAGAGGGGAGGCGAAGACGCTCCCTTGGATTGAAAGTCCCAGAATACACTGTACAAGAATTGACTTGATGAGGATCCGGGGCTTGATTTCCCCTCATTGGACACCCTTGGAATGATTAGAGGGTGGTCAAGCGCACTTATTTAGTTTCAATGAGTTGAGTGATGAATACTCTATTGAAACGTGGATACCTAGAAACATTGATGAATCATAATATTGGTATATATGTATATGTATGAAACTCGATAATAATTAACGTAAGGTATCTATAGAATATTATTAAAATGAATCTCATAAGATGAATAATGATTGAGAATCTAATTAACCATACAGGTATTAATGTGGTAATGAATAAAACCTAAAGGTGAGTAATGGTTTTCCCTATTGGGCATATCGATGCTCATCCTTATTATATTTACATATCTCAGGTGAAATTTAGTGCAACTTGTTTGACAAGGAATAGACAACAACACTGTTGGTTTTGTGTTGGAAGATCTTAGTTTTTTATAACTCGTCTACATCATGAATGATTCGTAATACTTTTGTGGTAGCTGTGTTGAGTTACATATGTGATTGGAAATTGTACAATAATGATAATGACTGTATTTTTAATATTTCATGCTACACTAAAACTGTCTTTGTATTTAAAGCTTATTCTTATTTTTTGTTTATTTGAAAGACCATGGATAATGTTTTAATTATTTTAAAATGGTATTGTAATTAAAGTTATATATATTTATTCAATATTGTTAACCTCAGATAAAACGTTACAATGACACACTTCTATATGGAGTATGGTCATAATTAGACAGCCCACCATCTAAAGGTTGAGAACTCTTACCAAAAAGAGAAAAGAAATAAATACAAAAAAAAAAAAAAAATTGAGAAGGAAGAATTCAAGGATATAATCGTAATGTAATGACTTATGATAAAAAAAATACAAATAAGTAAAATCACATCACATCACAACGAAATAATATTTATAGCCGAAGGAGTCATCTAAAAATTTAACATTTTTTTTTTAAATAAAGAGAGATGGGAACTAAGTAGATAGACTTAGCACAATTTAAAATATTTTTCATACTATAGCAAAATAATTAATCATGTATTGATCTTAAAAATTTTGAAATAGTAGATATTACAGTTCCTTACAATTTGAACAAATAAAAAATAAAATTTGAGAAAAGACAGATACTACCTGCAATGATTATCAGAGTGGTTTGTTTTAAGGAATAAGAAAATGATGTGTAAATTTGTATAAAATCTTATTTACATATTAAATATGAGTGTTGGGCGTTTTTATTATCCTCCCAGGATGACTTTACTTCAAACGTAAAATATAAAGTGAGAACTCCAAAAAGACATTCATTCTACATAATATTGACATTTAAAATGTGGGACATCAACAAATTAAGTTATCTCAGATTATTATTATATCTTTTCAATATTAAATAAATGTCATATTATATTTTTCACTTTTATATATTATGAAAAAAGTATGAAAGAATCATGGAAAAAGTTGCAGTATATATCTATGTGTTTGATTAATTTAGTATAATATAAGCAAAATTGTTATAAGCTCTTAAGTAAATAGCTAGATCAGATTCCCCTTAAAAAAAAAAAAAATAGTTAGATGAAAGGTTTTGAGTTAAAGTCACATCAAAGCACTAGAGGCTATTTTCTACTATCTCAATGTCCATACTCTATAAGCTCATGGTGGACTAAGATGGCGTATTTTATCTCCCAACGTAGAAATTCATCGAGGTATGGTATGAAGTCCTTGTAACCTTGCACAAAAAAATAATAATATTAATAAAGAAAATAAAGAAAGAAAGAAAAGGGTAACAATCATGACCAATTGCCCTCTAACGATTCTTACACAAAAAAAAAAAAAAAAAGGGAGGCCGACCAGTAGTTGGTGTGGAGAAGATGACACAAACTCATCATATCAAAATAAATCTTACTACTCTCTTGAAGTGAAAAAACTGCTACAATGAACTAAGTATAGTTTTCTTTTGTAAAAATATAAAATCTTTTGAGTCTTCTTCAAACATTCCTTTCTTAACATATATGTATTGGTTTTGGAAAATGATTTTCACAAAAATAACAGAAACATGGTTGTGGTGTAGATTGTGTATAACAAAAAATTTTCTCAAAGCTTTTGTTTAACTCTATAGATTATATTAATTTAATGCTTAAACAAATATACAAAACATCGCTTACCAAAATGAACAGAGACAAACTAAAAATAAATGAATTGCAAAGGACATTCTATAAAAGAAGAAACACTGTCTTTCTCACCTAGTCCTCAACACCGGAAGGACAAACATGCGGGCGTTGGAAGAATTATAGTTTTCTAAAGATCACTCAACTAACATTTAGTCACCCATTATTCTCAACGCATGAGCAAAATGGGTCGCGGGATGAAGAACTTTTTTTCGTTCTCTTTTCTTTCTCACTTACATGCCTATGAGGGGAGAATTTAATAGAGTATTTTCAGTCTCTTCAAGACTCATAAGTATATTAATAATGAATAAAGAAGGCCTCTATTTATAGAGAATGAGAGAGCTAATTAATTTTGAAAAGTCTTCTTATTTTAATTTAATATCAAATATTTAATTAAAATAAAAGACACAAGTTTTTCATTCCCATACTGTCATTGGTGCCACATATAGAGAGAATCTCTATGCAGGTGGCGCCATTCTTAATACAGTGTAGGTGAGAATATTGCTTGTTATTCAATCTCATTTTTTTCTAAATATAATTTTTCATATTTGAATTAAATCATATTTATTTAAAATTGGAATTCAAAATTAGAAATACTAAATATAGAAATACTAATATGCAAAAGGACTTTTTTTTGTTCTATAGGCACCATACACATAATGGGACCCTTCCATTATGTGCGCCACTTACATAGGAGATCCACCAATTGTGTGTCTTCAAAAATTAATTATTTTATGTATTAAATAATCTAATTATATAATAATTATAAATTAATTCATAACTAATTTATTTTAAGTGATATTTAATTTAGAATTTTATAATTCTAAATTAATTATTTAAACCAATAATCCATTTGTCCAAACAATGTTTACAATGCTGGTGGGGGACTAATATACCTAGAATTTCAAATTCCAATAAAATCAATATATTAATTAAATTCTTTAATTAATGTATCACTCTTTTATTAATTCTAATGTAACTCCATTAAATACTTGCAATTACACTCTTGACACTATAGATATTTAATTATTAATTTCTTAGAGTTGCCCATTTGATATAGCTATTACATATAAGTCAGTCCTCCATAAATAATTCATAATTAAAACTGGGTAAAATCCTTGTTAACCTCTCTAATTACTTCTTTATCTTTGAGTATCATTGATTCTCTCGTGAATAATTAATTCATAAACTTGATTACGAATCGAACGCTCTTATTATTCAAGCCCTTAAGCAATATTTAAGAGAATTATTTATCTACTTCTCGTAAGAGAAGGAATGGATTTCATCATGTAATATTAACATTTCTGGTTACTTACTTTATTATGCCTCTAACTTACAAGAGATGGGATTAGATATTCAAATCTGTACCAAGTAATTTAAAAGATATGAATCCATAAATAGGAGTCCGCTAATAACTTAGGATTAAGATCATCATATATATGACCATCAGTCACATTTGATTATCTAACGGAAATTATTAGTTGTTCATATCATATCGTGTCTCAATCCTATATAATCTTAATATGTACAATGTACTCATTTAATGACTCACTACATTAATAATTAGGATAAGATTATTTCATTCTTAAGGGAAATGACCTACATTAGTAACACTCAATTAAATATTCTATACTTTATTTTAGTAATTAATTATAATAATTAATTACATGTTATTGACCATTTAATTATCATCTTTAAATATCCTCATGTATATAGCACTTATATACAATATTTAAGGTCACATAGATAGCTGCTGAATTTTGATGATATTTATAAAGTATTCGAAATACATATACGTAAATATAATAAATAAATTCACTTTGTTTATTTATAAAGATGTCATTTACAACACATTAAATACTTTAAGGGTATATATCCTAACAATATAAAGCAGTAAATTCTGATGCACTGCATTTCTCTTTAAAAGGAGAGGCCGACCAGTAGTTAGTGCAGAGAAGATGACACAAGTTATGACCATTTTGGATGAGAAATCTTACTACCCTCTAGAGACTGGTGTCATGCCAAGAGCAATTACAATATTTTTAATATATCTTCGCCTAAATATTTTATTGAACATGATTTTTATAATTGTTTAATCACGACTCTAAGTTTCGTCCCTCTTTTTCAGGCATTTTTTTTGTTTCTGTGTTTTCATTGTTTCGGATTTTTTTCCTTTATCTTCTTTATTATTCTGTTATTTTGCCCCTATTAAAATAACTTCTTTTAAATGTGTCTTGTTTATTTTACGTCTTTTATACTACATGCCTCATTAAGATGATACTTTTTTCTCTCCTTGCTCCTCTAAAATAATTAGTCCACTACAATAATTTTTTTTTCGTAAAATGTGTATTCTTTTAAAACCTATTTTATGTCATCATTTCAACTATTATTTTCTAATATATGTGTCTATACTATTTTTTTTTTTTAACAAAAAGATCCTCTATAGTGTGATCCTTATTTGATATGCTTCTTTTTAAATAGTTTTTTTAACGTCCCCATTGGAATATATTTTTCTAGGCGTCCTATTTAATTTTTTATTGTAAACCTTACTATTTTAAAAGTGATACTTATAAAAAGAGAAAAAAAAAATGATACTTATAGATACTCAAATTATATTCCTTAGGCATAAGTAGAAACTAAATAATCAATTGGAAAAAAAAAGATAAAAAGAGACAGAAATGAGTAGTTTTAAAAAGCATGATCAAAGGTAGAGATATAGTTTAGTTGATACACAAGAGACTAGTCCCCTTCCTTCTAAGTATGGGAGATCGTGCTCAATAATTTTCATTAGCTAATCCACTCTAACAAATAACGGATAAGCCTAATCCTTCCTTTACTTTTTTTTCCAATCTCTTCAACCAAATACATCGTTAAAGAACAATTCTTGTTTTTAAAAACAAAAAATTGTTAATAAATTGAGTGGCCAAACAAGCCCATGATTTTATGAATAGCTAAGATCATCTATCATAGACATGGAATTCACGGCTTTATAAAAGAAAAATAATTAATAATCTTCACATGAGAATTGATTTGGAACTTGGATAGATAACATGTTAAACCTATTTGTTATAGTTAATATCAAATAGATCAAATATGTTTATGACTAAATCATAAACAAATTATCTATTAGAGAATCAATAATATTTAAGGACAAAAATTATAATTAGAGAGGTTTAACAGAAATTAACTTTGTTTTAATTATAAATATTATTGTAGAGGGTAAATATGTAATGTGTCTTTGGGAGCCACAATTCAAACGCTAGTTTGTTGTTCCAACCAAAATTTTCACTGTGTTTTCTCTCACATGTGAAAGTGCTTTTGATTTAAACTCTCAAGTCCAACTTGTTTCCTAAACGGATTATTATCTCCACATTCAAGCACTTCATCAACTCGACTTCCTAGATAATATGTTGTTCCTAAAGCCTTATTAGGGTAAATTATACTGATACCCTTTGTGTTTTAACTAAATTATAGTGACATCCTCTTGGCTAAAAATAATCACACCCGACACCCCCTAATTGTTCAAAAAAATTACAGAAAGACCTTCTCTGTTCATTGACTATCATATTTGACCATTAGTTGACTATTAATTTGTTTAAAATAACAAAACTGCCCCTCGAGCCATCAGAAAACGCTTTAATCTATTATTGACATAGAAATGACATTTTGACCTTATTTAACATTAAAAATGAGTAAACAATTTGAACACACTTGCAAATAGAAATTTCACTTTAATGGTATATAAATTTTTTTTAAAAAAATTATACATTTGTAACATTTAAAATGATATAATTATATGTCCAAAGCCACAACATAAAGATGACAATTATATGTACAAAATAAGATTAAATATGGTCATAGAAAAAATAAAAGATAAAAATTACATAGTCAAAAAAAAGTTCACAAGTCATAATATGTTTTAAATTACATAGCCTAGATAAAAGTCCACAAGTCATAATATGACAAAAATTGCATAGTCTAAAAAAATCAATAAGACATAATTATGAAGATCAATTTATAGTAAAACAAGCCATCCATTTGATGCCACCATGGTCAAACTAGTCGAGCATTGATTCATCTACATCAAACATCAATGAGTCATCCATCAAGAGTTGCCCATTATAAATCACAAGAAGATCATAATAATTAACCTACGTAAAATATCATACAAACTTATTATACAAAAGAATCATAAAATGAAACTAATTCTATCTTACTAATTCCATAATAAAAAAAACAAAACAAACTAATCTAACTAATTTTATAATCAACTATCACACAAACTAATTAACCCATAATCAACAATCATACAAACCATTACACTAACTAATTTCACAAAATTACGCTAACTAGTTTTACAAAATAATTAATTTCAACAAACTGAAAATTAACAAATTTCATAACTAATTACCTAAAAAAACCAACTTACCATTGCTGCCCGTTGATTGGGGGTGGGGGGGCGGGCGGGGTGAGTGGCTGCTAAAGGTAGTGATGAAGGGAGGTTGGGAGAGGGAGGTCTCGGAGGGTGGGGGTGTTTTGGGCTCGCTAGAAAGCAGAGAGAGGGATGACGGGAGGTCGGAGGGTAGTCGGGAGGGGGGGTCTCAGGAGTGAGCAGGGTCTGCTAGTGAAGTTGGTCTCTTTAGATGGGGGCAGTCTCAAGGGGTGTTGGGGTCTCCGGTAGCCACCATGTAGAGGGACATTTGGAGAGGGAAAAGGTTGGGAGAGGATGGGAGAAAATAAGGTGTTTGGGCTTTGTTGGTCTATGTAGTAATTAGGGTTTGTTTTTCAAATTAATAGTTAGGATCTAATTTTGTAAATCAATTATTAAGATTAAAGGGGGTGTTTTGGTCATTTCAAGCTAAAATTTAATAGAGTTATATCTAGGTTGTTAGTATGATTACTTTTATTACAAGATGTGTCAACGTAATTTAGGTAAAACACAGGAGGTTTCAGTATAATTTACCCGTCTTATTAAAAGGAGCGTCTGATTCGAGATCAAAATGTATGTGGTTAGGAGGTAAGGTTGTGCTAAAAAGGTGGTAGTTATTATTATTTTTTTGGTGTGTGTTTGTCTTTTTAATTTTTTTGATTTGTAATTTGTTTTTAATTTACGAGTGTATTTTAGTTATTTTTTGTTAAAATTAATTCTTGACTAAAAAAGGGTGGCATTGCCTATTAAAACACAATCTAACAGTATACATCCATAGCAATTAAAAATATAGGGTTATGTTTCTAAATAACACTAAAATACAAAGGTACAAATCACTAAGGGTATGTTTGGTTTGGTTATTGTTTGAACTCAATGGACTCAAATTTAGATTCAGGTATCAAGAATCCTTCGGATACATGTTTGTTTCCCTCAAAATCTGAATTATTTGAGTATTAAGAATCCAAGATTTCAGAATTCTCATCCCCCCTTAAACTTTTGATACTTGGATATCTTTGCTACAGTAAAAACTAAAATTCTCTCTCCTATATTTAAGGAAAAAAAATCATAACTTCTTCATTTGATATCCAATTGAGATGATTTTTTTTTTCACTGTATTCCTAATGAAGAGAGGAATAAATCAAAATCCATATTGCATATTTTTTAAGATCATTAAGATTAAGATTTTATTAGATTTATTAATAAATCAAAAACTATTTTCACTGTCTTTCCAAAAAAAAATATCAATTTTATTCCATACTCAGATTAAAACTTAAATACACATCCAAATGTCAATTCGAATAATAATTCAAATCACTAACTCAAATCCTAATTCAAATCACACTAACTTAAATTAAATCACTAATTTGAATACCAAACGGACCCTAAATATCTCTTTCCTTTAACATTAAATGCCTTTTTTATATAAAGTTCTCTACTTTGTAATCTATGTTATGTTAAGTGAATGTGGAGATAAATCAATAAAACGAAAAAAAAAGGAGCAAAAAAGGGGTTTTTTAGCCTAAGGTGTGCACCCCCACAAACAGAAGCTGGTGCAACCCCGCGGAGTCACAGAACGTAGGCACAGAAGCTGGTGCAACCCCGCGGAGTCACAGAACGTAGGCACCCCAATTCCTGGAAGCTCAGCGGCCACACGTGACTCGAAGAACTCGGAGCAGAGATTTGTTTTTTGTGAGGCAACACCAGGAGTTGGGCGCAGCCGCATGTGCTGGCGAAGTTTGGTTTGCATGTTCTGTTTTTGGCATGCTTGTTATCAATTTTTTCAAAACCTATAAATTGATAGGTTAAGTTTCTTTCTTGGCATGAAGTCTGAGACAATTTTAAGGGTTTAAAAACACATTTAGAGATTGCAAGAGTGAGAAAAAACATAATTTGAGTGTGTGTGTGAGAATTCTCTTATAATCTGTAAAATCTTCATTATAGTAGAATCTACAACGTTAAAAACAAGACGTAGTCTATTTTTGAACAAAACTGTATAAATTTTTGTGTCTCTTGTTTATTTTTCTTCAATAATTTATCATTTTTGGTAGTTTCATAAAATTAGAGCGTTACTAATTCTTAGCATGCATGTTACATTCATATTTGCTTGGTAATTTATTTGATGTTTCATTCAGCTTATACGTAAACCGTGAGAAGGTGGAAGCTATTTGTTGACCTTTCAAAGCAAAATCTCTTCTTTCTTTCTTTCTTTCTTTCTTTTTTCTTCTTCTTCTTCTTCTTCTTCTTCTTCTTCTTCTTCTTTTTTTTTATGTCTGTTGATATTTTAAATAAATTAATAGTATGTTTGAAAATACCAGTTTGAATTAAAAAATTTTAGTACAAACTATTTTTATCACAATGTCTTTTTTCACCAAAATTTAAACTACTACAATATTTTCGATTCAAATCTCTAGTTGAAACTGTCTTCAAATGCACAATTTCTTGGAAGAAATTCAAGACATGTAAATGTAAGATATGCAGTTGTACATATAGTTTTTATGGGGGGTGTATGATAGAGAACACTTTTTTTCTCCCTCGGTGGATATCCATCTAAGCGTAAGATGTAACTCTTCGATTTGAATCAGCGGTAAGAGAGAAAGAGAGCATCAAATTAACATAGGACCTACCACATATGATTTTAATCCAATTATAACATTTATTCCAAAAAATTGAATTAAATTAAAAAAACTTCTTTATCCTCCTTTAAGCAGATCCACTGTTTATTCCCTCCCTCTTCTCCCGTTCCACCATATTTATCGTCAAACCCAGCCTAACGAGCCCATTTTTTTTTATTAATGTCTTTCACATTTCACAGATACACAGATCTCATGGCACAAATTCTTCATATAAAAAGGAATAAATACACAAATTGACCTCTTAATTAAAAAAAATAAAGCCAATTACATAGATCTCATAATTTTTCTCTTGAAAAATCAAATTTCAATGATGTACAAACAAATTTCCCAACATATTAATTGCACAAAAATAAATTGATTTTATAAAAAAATAATTCCAATGAAAAAAACTTGGATTCAACTGGAGGACGAAGAGACCTTAGAGAGCTACATTGGCCGATGCTTCGCGATCCTCGATGCCGATGGCGATGGAGCTCGGTCACGCGAGGAGCTCCACTTTGGGTTCTACAAGGTGTCGCTGCTGGGATTGGTATTAGGTCCATGGAAGGGAGTCGCTGACAAGCCGTTCGAGGAAATATTCGAGAGGTTCGATTCCAAACGGAACAGCGCGATCGATCGCAAGGAGTTCAAGTCGTTGTCGAAGGAAATGATGCCAGCATGGGGAAGGGATTGGGGATTTGCCGATTCAGCTCACTGTTGGAGGTTGGGTTCTCCGACAGGACGGAGGGAGACTGGGACAGGGCTCAAAATGAAATCTGAAAACAGGGATAGGAGTCGGCCGACGGAGGACCGAGACAGTGAAGATCGTTCTGGTGAGACAAACACAAGGCAGAAGATTGAGAAGATGGTGATTAGCAAGGGAACGACCCATTTTGGCTGCTTCAAGGGTCAGGGAGAATAGGATTTTTTTTTTAAAGGGAGGGAGATCCGAGTACTTGTGAGGAAAAGGAAAAAATTAATAATTTACAACCAAAGCTAAATATCTAATTTTAAAGTGGTTCATTTCATCTGCCAGATCAAAATCTGACGGTTATAATAAAAATTCTCCATCAATAGAGAAATCTGTTACATTCTACCATAGTTTTTCCCTATTTTTTTTATGTGGTCATATGTCATATTATTATGTTAGGTCTTGAAATACAGGAGGTAACGTTGTAGATTAATTGAGTTAATTAAACAGAGATTTAATTAAAAACTAGGTTTTAGGATCAATTTTATTAATAAAATGTAATAATTTTAAAATCGTTTATTTAAAGTGAGCAGTTATAATACTCGAACAAATAAAATAATAGAATAAAACAAGCGATAAAGAGATAATAAAATAATATGTAATAATAAAATAGAAGGTGAGACGAGAATGGGTCCCACTGACCCATATTTTATGCACACACAGTATTGACAATATTACAATACGACCACAGTCCAAAATAAAAGAGAAAGTTAAGATCTTACATGCCTTGAATTGCTGTACTACAACCTACCCAAATCTTCTATTGATATCCACCTATAGGGTAAGATTTTAAAACAAATAAAACGTGAGTGAAAGGCTTAGTAGGACTATTTATTCAAAACATTTAATTTTAAAAGAAATTTCATTAAACAAATAAACACTTAGAAAATGAACATAAATGAGTAAATAAATAAATAAATAATTTAATAATTAAATAAATGCATGAATAAGAATCCAATGAAGACTTATCTTACCAAAACAACTTTATAGGTCGACCAGAAAGAATAACATTTTTTTTCCTGGGCAAACCATATATGAATCACCACCATAGTGGCCCAACTGGGTTTCGGGACCTGCCTTCAAGATCACATACTACACCACCCGATCTCTGATACGGCATCATGCCCCAAAAAATATATATATATCTTTTCATGATTATTAAAATCTTTTTTTACCAAATATAATCATTTACATTCTTTATGAGGTTTATTATGAAAAATCACCTCAATTCTACCATTTATGAAATCAGCCAATAAAAATATATTTTCAACCAATCGTTTGAAAACTTTTTGTTAAAAATTTCTTTGAGGCCAAAACATTTAAAACTAGCTACCAAGGAAGGGGTAGAAGTCTTGCCTCGATACTTATCTTGGTGTCCCACACCGTAATCCCGGTACGCTATACGTTAGCTCCATGGATCTACGTACAACCTTAAATATATAACAACTTAGCTTATCAGTATCTAACTTAAGATATCCTATGTTACTAAACTATCTCATGGTGTCCTAGTGTGTCATTTTAGTGTATAAAATCATTTTACAAAGTTTGAATTTCAATCGAGGTTCAAAATGATGAAAATGGGTAAAAAATCATAAAATTTTGCCATGCCCGGTCAACCTATCGGTCGCCCTGGATTGGCCAGCCGAATTGCACAATTCGGCTTGCCGGAAAGCCAAGTCCGATCGGCCGAACTTTCCCAAGTTCGGCCTACCAGTCAAATGAATCCGGCCTACCGAATATGAAGTTCAGCCTGTCGATCTGGAAAAATTTTAAAATTTTTCAGGCACGGGTCTCGGCCTCCTCGAGCACAATCTTCAATTTCAACCTGTTTTTTCAATTCTTAGGCATGGGTAATGATCATAATTGATAGAAAAACATAGTAGATTACTTTTTAATGCTTTAAAACAAGTTTTAAACGAAATTTTTAAATAAATCCAAAAATAGAGAAAAATGGAGAAAAATAAAAAATCTTGATTTAAATATGTTTTTGATGAAAAAAGGCTTGTATTCTAGTTATTTTAAGTTCATCTAACCTAGATTGAAAGATTTCTAAGCTTAAAAAAGCTTAGATTTCAAAATGCAAAAAAAATTAAAAAATTGAAAAAGTTTAGAAATTTTGAAACTAACCTCGAATCAAAGCTTCGAATCACGTTTGTGGTTGCTCAATCGCGTTCCTGAGCCTTCCATCTACTAACCTGAAGCTTGGAGTTGATTTTGTTTTAAAAATTTTGAGAGAGAATGAGAGAGAGAGTGAGAAACCAAGAGAGAGAGTGAGGAAGAGAGAGACAGGCAAGAGAGAGGAGAGAGAGAGAGAGTGTGAGTGAGAAAGAGAAAGAGAAAGGGAGAGTGAGATTTTAAAAAGAAAAATGGAAGGCTGTTTTCAAAAATACCACGTCCCGCACGTGGTTTTCCAAAGTGGGACGTATTGGTTGTTTGATAAATTATTTTGTTTTCGATATTTAAAATAACAATTTAAAATAATTAAGAGTAATTAAAAATTATTAAAATTATCGAAAACAACTTAAATTTGAAAACTTCACAAAATAATTGGATTAAGTTTAAAATATTCACTATGACACACTAATCTACCATTTTATACATTAATAACATTTAATTAATTTCGGGGTGTTACATATTACTAATACGTAAAATTGTCACAAAAATTACAAGTTAGTGTGGCAGTCATATTCAAAGCTTTGAGTCTCAAATTGAGAATATAAGAACGTGCTACGCTTAACCCACCTCTTTAATTAATTTGTGTCATTTTAGAATTCTTTCCCTTTAAAATTAATAT
>CAMOHE010045962.1:0-27042 GCA_946598075.1 Artocarpus hirsutus
AAAGAGATATGGGATGCAATGACAAGGTACAGTTGGATCTGCATCGGTCAAAGCTTATCGAAGTGGTAGGTCGTAGAAAACTCGTCTTGTTGCGTCATGTTCTTTTGTTTCTGAGCTTCGTTGAGGTCACCGACCCTAAGCCTCTGGTGAGTGTTCACGGATGTGGTCGTGAATTTATGAAACCTGTCAATTCATTTAATCTAATTTCAAATAAAATTATGACAAAAATGATTTATTTAAGATTGAGATTTTTCAAATATAATATATAGATTAGATTATGGATTAAGTATTTTTGAATATATATAATCCGTAAATTTAAACTATATATATTATAAAAATAATATATACATACACATACACATATATCTATATCCAAAATTTTAATTAGTATTTAAACTTACACTTCAATGATACTATGTCCACAGATATGCTTAAAATAAAAAAGATGCTTAGACTAATTATAAAGACCAAGATTATTTGCTCATGATATTTACTCATATTTAAAGTTTATTTAAATTTATTAGTTATAATGTTTTGTAATGCTACAATTTAGTTTAATATGAAAGACTTACATTCTAAGATGTAATATGTTAGATTTTATCAAATTATGCTATCTTATATCATGTTAATTTTATTTCTAGTTTTTAAATAAATTTAAAGGACCAATCCATTAATCTACGTAATTCAATCTGTAAAATCTGTGATTTTCAGATAGAATTACATTAGATTAGATTAGGGTGTTCACATATTGGTCTTAGATTAGATTACAAATTGATCTCTCAATGTAGTCCGATCTGTGAACACTGCTAGTCTTCAGATTCAGTTCATCCAGCAAGTGCGATCTGATCTAGAACTTGACAAACTTCAGTGGCGAAGTTGTCAAACTTGTGTTCAAACCATGAACTTCCGCCCAAAGGATCTTTACGCTAATATCTTCATCTGCAACGTGGCGACTTTCCGTTACCTCCAACTACCGAGAACCACAGGAAGGAACCGAAGTCTCTAATACTAAAAATGATAAAGAGTCAAATAGAATCAACAAAGATTTCAGAAAATTGCAAGAGATAAGGTCACACTCTATAGATGTATTTATAAACAAGAGCTCTACTCTTAGCAAACAACCATTAGCAAACCAGTTTAAGCTTCTAAGCTAGCTAAGCGAAGATAAAGGAGACCATCATTATACAGAACAGTGTCGTCTTAACTAAAAAAGAAAACGACAACGTGTCTTGCAAGCTTTAAAGAATGACATAATGTCTTTTACTACAAGCACACTAATATGACAGAAAAACGAAATAAACGACAAGACGAAAAATGTTCAAGCCCCTGCATCACTTTCACTGTTCTTTTTTTAGATGTCAACATTGATGACAGAATAATGATACATAACATATTTAAGGTGTCTGCTTGGCTGAATGTTATTAGTGCAATAAACTCCACAATTGTACGTAGTTTTTCTTTAGTGAATATAGTTTTCTCATATTTCTTACTCCGGTACTTTGGTGGTAAATGCTCTAATGTCGTAGAACAAATAATAACACTACTTGCTTGCTTGTGGAAAACTAGAGTTTCATCCTAAAAGTTTAATTTATTAGGAGTAGCCCAAATTTCTCTTCCAAAATGCATTTTCAACTCTATGACTTTCATATGTATACCCTCAACAATCCCCCTCCGAACGAAGTGCCGATCATCACAACCTCCTTTCAAACAATGATCTATTTATGCAAGAGGCAAATCACAAAAAATTACAACTTCATAGACATGTCTCTACGTCTAAACCAGTTGTTACCATGAAGTTTCCATCTTAAGAGCTCATTTTTCTGAATTTTTTATCATGATGTGATCTAACTCTTGGGGGGCTATCAATCTTTGTGTGATTTTTTTGGGGTTCATTTTGTGCATACACATAGCTGAATATAGAATCTAGCTAGCTGTGATAACGTTTTGTTGGTTAACCGGGGGTCCACCATAAAAGATTAATTATGAGAAGTATACCAAGCGAATTTAACTCATTCCGATGACTTTCATATTTTACTCTCATATTTCTAAAGTTCCTTAGGTTCCTTAAAAAAATTTTCTTTAATTAATATTGGACTTTTCTGTGTGACCATGTTATATAGGCCGGCTAACATGAGCTTCTTTGTGGCAGCTAATCATATTAATCTTTAATATTGGGAGTGGAATTTTTGCAAGAACCAAGAAGAAATAATAATAATAATAATAATAATAATAATAATAATAACAAAAGAAGGCACGCTTCAAATTAACTACCTCCATAGCTAATTATATTCTGCATTATGGCACCATAACTAATAATTGATCAATTTGCTTTTTAGTCAAGTCAATGTGTATTGTCCCAGTAATTATATGGTTCTCTCCACCATTTATAATTGGATTAATAGTAATGGAGAGGTAATTAATTGAAACTAAATGTGCTGTGGTCACAGGGAGACCAACTTGAAAATACAATTAATGTAAAAACGAGGGTACGTACATATATTACATACATGCATGCAAAGGCACACATATACAGAACGTGAAGATGTAATACTATGCACTGGTCTGCAATATAACAAATGTGCGTAAGCCACACAAACAAACCCACGACCCACACTTCCACGAAATGCCAACAAACTGAGAATCTTTATAAAGAAACCAAAAGCTTAGAATTTATCCCCAAAAAAAAAAAAAAAAAAAATTTCTATGTGCGTGTCTAATATTTGTTTTTTTTTTTTCTTCTTTTTTTAGTAAAACAGAAATTTGTCTATGTTATTTGTACATTCAGAGAGAGGGAACTATATATTTTATTTATTTCTTCATTTATTTATTTACTTATTTCGGGCTATGGAGGTTGATAGGATAGGACAGATAGGAGTACACTATAAACTATACCAACAGAAGAACAAACAAACACCGACGGCAATTTGTTCTTTGTCGTCTTCTCTCTTTGTCAGTGAAAATTGCTTCTTCTTTTTTTTTTTTTTTTCCTTTTCTTTTGGCAGATAATAATCCTTTGTCCCCTTGTACCATAATTTTACTGCATGGAAACATGCATGTTTCTTCAATTTTGACTTTGACAATGAAAGTCAAGGGCCCGGTGCTGATTGTATTGAGTTAAAACAGAAAAAGAAACCAAGGAGAAAGAGAGAGAGAGAGGGAGAGAGAGAGATGGTAAATTCACTTATTGAACTGACATATGAATATCATTGAATAAGTACTAAGTGGATCTTCAAGAATATTTTACCTTACATTTAAAAAAAATGTAAAATTAAAGAGTGTAATATTATATTTATTTTGTGTGGCCTGACTTTGTAAAGATATAACAAAAAAAATACTGTTATACATATTTAAATTCATTTTTACATGAATAAATTTTATATTATACCCCTATTATCTTATGTAGCTTGTTGTATGGTAAATTTTCAGCATGTATCACTTAGGTGTTGTTTGTATGAAGAGTTTTGGTGTTTTGGACCCAAATTATAAACTTAGCAAGGGTTTGGTTACAAATGACACAAACAAATGGCTCGGGCCCAAATGCAAACTTTGAAAAGACACTTGAAGCTTAAAACTGGACCCAACTCAAAACCAACACCCCTAATGTCAAGCCACCTAACTCTTTTTATCACTTGGGTTTCAAACTTTTAACTACTTTTTTCAAATTCAAACACAATTTTAATTGCAAATTGTATTTTAAATTCTAGTTTTAAGCCA
Source organism: Artocarpus hirsutus (assembly GCA_946598075.1). Lineage (NCBI taxonomy): Eukaryota > Viridiplantae > Streptophyta > Magnoliopsida > Rosales > Moraceae > Artocarpus > Artocarpus hirsutus. Next base: position 3,715 of record CAMOHE010045962.1, read on the forward strand.
CATTTTTTAAACTTCTTCATTTCAAACCCAATACTTCGAACTACCATGATTTGAAACCCTCAAACAAGCAGACCCTTAAGTTTCTCAAACTAATGTTTATCATGTGCCTATATTGCAACTACAATTTTAACTTATTCTATGAACCTTGGTTTGCTTCTCTTACTATCAAAGAGTCGTGTTCTAATTCTACCTTGTTCAACAAAATAATCAAATAACGTGTTGGACATGACGCTTTCCATTTCTCAACTCATCTTCAGCAGCATGCATAAATCTAGAAATATTTACATATAAAAAATGTGACTTCTCCAATAAAAATCTCGGCAGTGATATATATTTTAAAACTATTTAAGACGGTCAAAATTATTTTTCTATAGATCTAACAGTTGAGAGATAAATATATTTATTGTTAAATATTTTTTCGATTCTCACTAAAAAAAATAGCCAAAAAAAACAAGAATTGAAAACAAAATCTAACTTGAGTAAATGGCTCTTCTTTTTTTCCCCCACATTTTGCACAAACATAAAACTGTTTACTTCAATAGGGTCCACTGGTTTCCAATCTATGGTTGAGGATCAAGAGGATAGAAGGCCACGCTATTAAAACTTACTGGTTGGCATATCTGGCACCATATCTTTCCCTATTAAGGTGTTCCATTTTGATCAGGTGACTGAAAGTAACGGGTCAGCTTTTAGCTCTCTAACATCACGTGAATGAAAGTAACAGGTGAGCTTTTGGCAGACAACTATTAGTTTTAGTTATGACTATCTTTATTATAAGATGTAAAAATTTTATATTATAGTAATTTTTTTAACTGTATGTAAAAATTTTATTTAATTATAATATGTAAAAGTTTTATACTATTGTTATAAATCACCGTAGGACAAACACCTTTCTTTTCAGCTGTCCCCATGGTTCTGTCAAATCAGCTTGACACCTTGTCCAACCAATGGTAGATGTATAGCCGCATCATCAATTTGTAAGCTACACGTGGCACTTACAAGTCATCTTCACTTATCTGCTATGTTTTTGTTTGGTAGAAAGGAGATTCAAACAGAATCGGAAAAACAAAAACGTTTAAAGCTAGGATGACATGGAAAACCGTAATAATGCGTTGAATTATTTTGATAAAAAATAAGAAATAAGGATTAGTTACAAAAATATTAATTTAAATATAACCCTTGTGATGTTATACTTCTAAAAGCTTAAAACGTAACATTTGTTTTTTTTTTTTAACTTTAAAATATAACATTTGTTTTTCTTGATTTATGGAATATTAACAGGAAAACTACTTGAATTGTGATTTTGGACATAATGATACATTATTACACAAATAATATGATTTTTGAACAGTTTAATGAATAATTAGATTGTTAGTTTACTTTGATGTAGTCACATAAAAGTGAAAAAAGAGATTTTGTTTTTTTTAAATTAAAGTTTTTAAGTTTATATTTTTAGCAATTAAAGTTTTTGAATTATATCAATTTTTTAAATTTGAATTAGTTTTATAGAGTTACTAAAACATTCTTATATTATGTACCAATTTTTATCAAAAGTTATAAAGTTTTTCGTTACTATTCCATAAAATGAGGAATGCATATTACATTTTTAAAATTTAAAAAACACAACGTTACAAGATTTATAGTTAAAGAGAATTTTTGTAATTAATCTTGAAAATAACGAATATTTATATATCTAAAAGTTAAAATTCTTATCTTATCATTTTGTTAATATGATATCTACGATCTTTTTCATATGGAATTCTGTTGGGGAGTTTCTCTATCTAAAAAGGAACGAAGTATAACTGACAAGCCGGCTTCAAGTACAAGGTAAGAAGGCTAAGGGCTGTCTCATAATTTCCATTAATTGGATTCCTCCTTTGTTTGATTGGACTTAGGGTGGTGCAGTTTTTGGAATTTTTGGGGTATTTTCCACACTGTTAGAGGTTTTTAAAAACTTTCTTTTGCCAATATTTAATTATCGTCCAAGACTATTACATTAATTTATTGCATAATAATTTAAAGCCGGCGAGGAAACAATCTAGACAAAATTAGTTTAAGTTTAAGTAATTATTGTTAATTTAATTATACTCATAATTAAATTTCAATTTACACGACTATTAATTTTTATCCGTGCCACATGGAATGGAAGCAGAAGTGCAAGCACTAAAAGAGACTTCAAAGCAGCTACTCTTGGAAATCCAGCAATGAGATTCACCTATCAAAGGCTCGCTACAAGAACTATTTCTAGCAGTTGGATCGTTTCATTCAAAAACAGGAAATGCCTAAAACACTGTATTTAGTCGAAATTCCACTTTTGTCCTTCTTATTTTACATATGCCCAAAAAAATTACACGTGCTTCTTCAAAACATCACAACTATTCCTCATGCTTTTTGGGGATATTAAAAAAAAAAAGGATAAAAAAAATTTAAGATTAAAGGGATGTTTGGAAGGTGTGGGAACTAGTGGTGAGAACTACTTTTACTGTAGCATATGAGAGCTTTACACTGTAGTAATTTTTTTATTGTTACTGTAGCATATGAGAGCTTTATATTGTTTATAATTGAGTTTGTGGTAGAAACTGTAGTTTCCACCACTTTTCCAAACACCCAATAAGTAAATGACCTTTTTTTTTTTTTCGCACCAAAAAAAAGCTATCCAAAAAAAAAAACCCCCAACCCACATTTGACCAGTCAAATATCATAAGATGTTCGGACTACTTCTAGTAATCCATGTTTTGTTATCAAAATACCTTTGCAAATAGCCAAAATTCTATTTTATTTTATCCTTCTTTATAATAGTTTGGTTAATCGCTAACCCTTTTAAAAAGATACAATTTGATCTTAGCTTCTTTTTTTTTTTTTAAATTTATCAGCCAACAAAAGATACGTAAAAAAAAGATCAGTTTGGAACCTGGATTTCACAGAGGAAAAGAAAAAACCATAGAGGTCAAATTTTAAAAATAATATGGAAAAAAACTTATTTTTTTCCCCTCGTCTTTGCTCTGCTCCTTCTTCTTCATATCTGACCCTTACTGATCTTAATATCCATGCTTTGCACAGCCAGATTACGGCTTATGGACCTCTCATCTGGCCGATTGGATTCGTCTGCTTTTGTTTTCGTTTGGTTCTGATGAGAATTTGAAAAAAATTTTGTTTGATAATGAAAAGAAATCGAAGAGAAGCTCACATTTAGGAGCCGAAATGGTAGGATTTCAAATTTTCCACTGATTTTGTTTCTGTTAGGGGGTCTATAGAAATGACATGAATGAATTTAAAAAATGAGTGCTTGATGATAAAATTTAAAATCGAAGCTCACATACTGCGAGCGGAATCTCTACCCCCCTTTGCTAAGGAGAGAGAAAGCGAGCTGAGAAAAAGGAAGGAGAGAGCTCTGTCGCCGTCGCCAAAGACCGTCACGCGACAAAGGTCCGTTGCCAAAGCCCACCCTTTTCATGGGCCGAGTCGAGCCCAGGCGATTTTGCTTTTTTTTTTTTTTTTTGTCAACCTCCAATGGGAGTTTTGGGGTTTTTTTTTTTTTATCTGAGGTTAGGGTAAGTTTTTGTTTTTGTTTTTGTTTTTGCTGTTTTTTTAAAGGAATTTGATCTGATTTTTGTTTCAAACAAAATCTAAATTTTTATTTTTTTATATTTTAATTTTGATTTCTTTAAAATATATTAAATATTTTACTAAAATGCACTCACTTTAGTAGCCAAAACATTTTTTAACAGTCAAATTTAACGGTTGAGAATCAAATCGTATATTTTTTTAAATGATTAAACCCAGTTATGTGAAAAAAGGTTAAGGATTAAATTACATCCTTTTGAAAAAGTTAGAGATTGACTGGGCTATTTACTTTATATAATATCAAAAATATCCGTTTGTTTGTAAAATTAATCACAAAAATCTAATAAATCGATTAATTTTTTAAAAAATACTAAGACTTCACTTCTCAATAAATGCTAATACAATATTATTAAGTAAAATAAATAAATCTTAAAACAAAATTTGTCAAAAGACAAAAACCAAAGTGTTAGGATTTAATATATTTGATGTTTTATTTGATTAATGCTTTAAATGGTATTTGATAGAGATTGAGAAAGGTAACTTTGGTATTTCAAAAAAATTCACGGTTAAGGAATATTTTGTGATTGATTTTACAAACAAGGAGGATTTTTAGCCATCAGCATAATAAAAGGGGACAAAATTGACACTTTGGCTAAATACAACGATTGTTTTGAGTATTCTTTGTTATTTATTATTGTAGTTTTAGTATTTTAAAATTTTGCCTGATGAAAGGTCATCGGTAAAAACAAGAGGTATAAACATAGTATTTTGAAGAAACACGTGAAATTTTATAAGCAATTTAATAATAAGAAGAGTAAAAATAGTATTTTTACTAGATATAGGGCATGTTTGGGGTAATTTTTTTCTCCAAGAATTGTGAATATTGCTTTTGTGCTTTACACTCTTTCACTTTTGGGCTTTCAATGGGCTTTTTCTAAACACAGATTTAGGCGTTGACATTTTATCAAGTTTCAACAAGCGATTGGCGTAGTATTATTATGTGTAACTCGTAGAGCGGTTGAGGCATTTAGGAGATCTCAGCCTAGATATAATGTCAATATTTGGTCACAATGGTTAAGAAATGGCTTAATTATTATCCTCTGCTGATCCCAAATGGACAAATGCTGGCATAGACGAGCGAAAACTTATTTAAAAAGCATTTCCTTCCGGGTGACACTATTGAAGAATGATGCTATGTTCGCCGGCACAATTCGGGCAGAGCTAGAAAAATGAAAGGCAAATGTATGATTTAACTTATGAAGTGAGAGGTGAAATATAAATTTTAGAGGAACGGAATGTAATTTTTAAGATGGACGGAATACAATTTTTATAAAATTTTATATACAAAATTATAAGAAAAAAAAGTTTAGAGGAATGACTAGCCAAACATGCCTCCATATAACTCCACCCCTCATCACAGTACTCTTGATAAAATTGTAGCTTCAGAATCAAGTATATGACTGAAATTAGGAGAAGATTCAAGATTGTTAAGATAATGAATTAATGAACTATTAACCGTATATAAGAGAGTAAATTAATTTTTTGTTTCCAAAATTCTTGTCCTTTTGACATATATTATGAGTTTTTTTTTTTGGTTTCTTTTTCCTCTGCAATATTCTTTTCTTTGCTCAAAACTGCTCCTCATTCTGGAACACGGAGAGGGCACATGAAGAATCTACTTCGTAGTTGTTTATGCCTTTTAACGATTAAGGTATGGGACCTGTTGTTCTATTAAAGCCTTTCAAAAAAAAAAATTGAATATATTTTGTGATTATCTACCTCTTCCCAAACTTGATTGCAATATATAAGCACTAACGGACCCACTATTGTAGTGTCGAGTGTACCGTTTAATTTTTAAAGTTTCAACTTTTTACCTGAAAAGTTTTCAAAAATTTTAGTTCATACTGTCTTATAAAAAACATTATAACTCCCACCCTACTTAATAATCAAAACATAAAATTATGTTTGCATACAATAAAGATTATTTTTTCAAAACAATTATGGCTCCGCCATTGTGGACAAAAAAGGCACCTGATGAATATGATTGCTCTGTAAAATCTTTGAAAAGTGTTTGCATTCTTCTTGTTTATATATTTCTTCTCAAGATTTGAACCATATACAGTTGATATTGTACAAGTAATCACAAATTCTTTTGGCAGCCTGGTTTAGTTGATATGCGACGATGGGGTGTTTGAAAAAGATAGTTAAAACTGAAACTTTAGAATTGAAAACTATAGTATACAAGAGTTTTATAATGTAGCTTATTTTTTTATTATTATTGAATATATAGGAGCTTTATACTGTGACTATAAAAAATTTTGATTACAACTAATTTTGTCACTTAAAGCAGAGAATCAGCTTTTTTTTTTTTTTGGCTCTTTTACGACATTGGAATTAACTTGGCATTGTTGTCACAGGTTAGCTTCAAATGTCGTTTGTTGGTGTTTATGCCTTGTAGCTCTGGGCATTTGATTGAACCTTTGTCAAGTCTATGTGCAATCACAGCAAAAGAAAAGAAAAGAAAAGAATATTTCAGTAAACAAACATAAACTCAATTACTCCAATGTCGTTTACAAAGCACAGATTTGAGACCTGGGAACCATTTCACCGGTGAAGTGTAGGTCTTAGATGTTTGTGGTTTTCGCTTTTTCAATAGTTTTTTTTTTTAATGCTTTGTTCTTGAGAAAATGGAAAAAATTAAAAAAGATCTGACGTATTTTTGTATAATTAATTTTGGATCTTTTATGATAATCTTGTTATTTTAGCTATTTTTGATGATTTGTTGTGTTAACTTGGTAATTGCATTGGCAACTGTTTTTTGAGAAAACAAGAGAAATAGCATATTTTTTAATCTACAAACATCAAGTTTATAGTAAATTCTATATTTATGACGCAAATAGTATATTTATTGTGTAAATAAAAAATTTATATTGTAAATAAAAAGGTAAATAAATTTACATTGTAAATAGTTTATTTATTTTGTAATTAAGAATAATTTATATTATAAACAAGAAGGTGAATAAATTATTTGCATCTTAAATCTATAAACTGTATAAATAAGAATTATTTACATCGTAAATAAGGGAGTAAATAAATTATTTACACCATAAATCTACTATTTACTACAAATCCCTTTAAAAATTGATATTGACTATAATTAGTTTTGGTAAAGTGATATTTACTACAACTTCTACTATTGGTTTTTTTATCTATTCTGCGAGTTGATCTAGTGGATTATGGGTGCTAATCCAGCAAATTACTCCAAAGATGATTGACGGTAAATGTTGACTCTGCCAACACCAGAGAGTAATATCTGATAGATTACTAGTATGCATCTAGTAGATTACTCTTTGGCGATTGATGGGGCAAATTTCAACATAAACACATTTCGTTAAGCTTTGATTGGTGCTTGAAGTAGCAACATTAGTGTCCTCTTGTTGGAGTGGAGAATTTTTAACGTGATTCATTACATCAGGAATCCTAAAAAGTTTTCTCTTTATTTTTTTTATTTGATAATTATTATTTTCCCCAGTTATAAGTCCACATTGCTCTGGTTTAAATTGATTACAGTAAGCAAACCGGTATATTTTTTGAATAAACTAATAGTTTAAATAGGAAAAAAAAAATTTCTCCACAAAAATAGTAATAATCATCTACTTTTTTAAACCGATTATTTTAAAAAAAAAAAAAGTTATCTGTACAAAGACAGAATTAAAGTTACCCACTAATCTACCTTTTTTTTTAACTAAACCCACTAGTCTACTTTTGAGTAAAGCAATGGTTTAAAGTAGGGAAATTTCTTCACACAAACACAAAATTAAAGTGAATCTTGGTTCTTTAGTGGGCTAAAGAAAGAAAACGTTCTGAGAAAAATTATAATAAATAACACTTTTTAATATTAATTATAGTATATAGTAGGTTTTGAAGATATTCGTAGTAAATTATTTATTTACCCTTTTATTTATAGTGTAAATAATTCTCATCCATTTGTATAAATGGGTATTTGGTACCAATAATCAATAAAAATTACATTATTAGGAAAGTGTTAGAAGGTATCATAATTTCTATATATATATATATATATTATTACGTTTGGTTATATTAGAATCCTTCTATTTTTTGAAAGGAATCCTCCTTTTTGTAGATTTCGAGGAATTTCATTTTACGGGTTGGTTTGGTTTTTTTTAAGAATAAATATTAAGTAATTTAAAATTAATTAAATTCTAGTGTATGTTTGTGCATAATATTTTGTTGTTTTTTAAATCAATAAATTTCTTCTTGTTGTACTTTTTATCAAATCAATAAATGTCAAATAATTACAATCGTTAACATTTTAATTTTTTTAATATTACGAAAAAAGAACTTAGAAACATCAAAAAAACCCTCTTTAACAAAATTTGTTATCGTTATTATTGTTATTAATAGCAATACTATTGTTATTATTATCATTAATATCTTATATTTTACCGCCATTAAATAAAATATGCCTAAGGAAGTTTCCATTATTTTCCAGCTGGTGCAACTGGTTTGCATTCTACACAATCAGAAAATACAATAATTTCTATTATTTTTTAACCGTTTAGACCGGTAAGCATTAGTTCGGGGGATTTTTAAAAATAACCTTTTGAAAAAAAAAAAATTAGTCAATAAACTCTTTTTTTTTTTGCACAAAAAAATAAAATTTTTAGGCATAAAAACAGCTCTAGTTTTTTTTTTTTCATCTTGTTTAAGTTCTTTATTTTGCTACAGTTATTTTTTGTATTTTTTTGAAAAAAGCTGAAGCAATTTCCCTGCTAAAAAAAAATGTGTTTTTTGGTAGAAAAAAAGAGATTATTTTCTCAATTGGATTTTTTTTTTTTTTTTTTTTGGCCCCTTTCTCAAATTCTTCCCATTCCGTGCAGTCGGAATTACAACATGGTTCCTGTTGTTTTCCGACTATTCTGACTAGTATGTATTCAACGCGGTTGAAATATGCAATATATTTTATTATTTTCCAACTGTTCAGACCGATAAACATTCTATGCGGTCGAAACTACATCATTGTTCTTGTTGTTTTCTAATCGTTTCAACTAGTATGCATTCAGCGCGGCCAAAAAAAATGCTACATACTTTAACAAAGTTTTTGTTGTTTTCTAACCGTTTCGACCGATAAGCATTCTACCCAATTGGAGTAGCTTCTAATATTAAAAATAAGGCAAAGTTTTAGCTTGCCATTTTAAGTGATACTAATTACAAAATCGAAACATGTATTTCACATCATACACAATTACAAAATGGAATATATAAACTAATGAAGTAATACCATAAAGATTTCTATTTATACAGTTATGAAAATCAAATCAAAACTTATAAATTAAAGGAGCCATTCATTAAGGTAATTGAGATTCAATAAAACCACCGCATTCCTCTGGGGGATCACTTAAGGCATCGGTTGTAGCTTTGATTGTATGTTTTAATGTACAGTTCGTTGCTACTTTGCGTTTAAAGTTTATGTAGTTCCAACTCAATTTTAGTGTTAGCCAAGGGGCATCTCAAACCTGCAAATAAATCATATTACGTATCAATAAATACAAGATTAATTACTCCACTTACATTATTAAACATGAGATTTTTTTGGACAATAATATAATTAGTCAAATGCTGTCTTAAATTTCTGACAATTCCCATCACTCTTGAAAATTTTCCAACAGTTCCAACCGTTCGTTGTGAGAATCGGTTGGAACGGTTTTTTTTCTTACCGGTATAAACAACGCATAACTTTAATGCATATGCTAATTTAATTTATGTATAAACAATTCAATTCTAAATATAATCTTGAATTTCATATTTAATTTCAATCCAAACAACAATTCAGATCACATATATACAATTCTAAATGTGATCAAGTGGCTAAAATTTGGTTAAAATTTAGTAAAGAGAATAAAATTTACCTATGTACTTGGCGACGCATTTGGAGCAACAGCCAACAGTCGTGGTGGTGTCAAGATCGGGGGTTTGTTGTCACCAACCAATCGAGGTACGGTCCTGAGAATTCCTTTAGAATTGTCTTCCAACTCTGTCTCTGTTGACTCTATATATCGACGGCATTGCATGTTTGGCGGCGACGAAGCTGACGAAGTACGACTTCATGCCATTGCAAGAATGGAGAGGCAGAGAAAATGGGTGGGGGCCGCGATGGGCGGTTGGAATAATAAAGGAGCGTTAGAGATCCGGTGACAATCTTGTTGACACCTTCAATAGAGCCAATTGCCGAGAAGGCCCAACAAGCATGTAAACCACAACCACAGTGTAATTCACAACTTTCACTACACAGTTCACAATCTTAGGAAAAATGTATACTAAAATGACTTAAAAGAAACATGTCCTTTGCAGTCTTAGACTTACATTTGCTGCAATTGGAATAAAGAACCAAGCTAGAACTTACACCAAGTAAATTTTGATTATTGCTGTTAGCTATATATAATAGGTAATTTGATTAGATAATAGCCTAATTAGTTTTAACTAGAAAAAAAAAGTAATTTGGTTTTATCTTTTCCGTGAGAACAAGAATAACCAATCCACATAATGGCTATGATCAAACATCAGAGTCTTTCCCCAATGTTATTGCGGACCCGATTTCAAAATATGTCGTGAAGCAGTTCACGTGGGTCCAAACTATATGTTTTACTTCATTTGAACCTTGAAGCAGAGAAGAGAAGGCATCAAGATATATAATTTTCATATCTTAATTGCATTTGATTTCTAAAGAAAAATCAATGAAGCTTTTAGTTTGATCACATGAAAAAGATTAAGACTGATTTGCTACAATAACAAAGAACCAAGCTAGAACTTTTTTTTTTTGGATACAAGGGGAGGGGGGGAGGGGGAGGGTAATACCACCACTATTGAGTAGGGTTCAGCGTGACTCGAACCCACAACATATGGTTATGATGGAGGGACTTACAACCTACTAGGCTGCCCTCACTCGTCACCAAGCTAGAACTTTCATCAAGTAAAATTTGAGATTTTTCCATTAGGATTCATTAGAGATTGGAAATTCGTGACATGGCTCAACCAAAGATGGGGGGTTGAGGGACGTCATTCGGCCAGAGATGGAGGATTAGGGCAGAAAACAACCTTGAATTGGGGTGGCGTTTGACGCGAAAGAGGGAGGCAATGTTTTGTTTTAAGGGAGAAGAAAATACATGGAAAATGCAGGTTTCTTTTTAAAAGATATTATAATTATTATTTTAAGTTTAATAACAAGGGTTTTTTTCGGTCTTTTTGTTGATAAACACATTAGAGAAAAATCTAAAAGAAAAAACTTGTTAAAACAGGGTCATGGTTTGGAAAGGCATTTCAAAAGCAGGTCATTGATCGACAAGATCTCTCCCGTGTCAAAGGCGTTTCAAAGGCATGCTCTCTATGATAAGGACACAGCTCTCTCTTAGTCTCAAAATCACTACCAATGTCTCAAGTCCAATCATCACTGCTACCTTGAAAATCACTAATGACCGAAAGTTGTAGCTATGAACCGCTGTCACTTGCAAAGGAAATCGCAACCGTCGCTTTCAAAAGAAATCGCGACATCATCACTCACGATGGAGGAGCTAGATTTGCCAACGGAGGTGCTTGGATAAGAAACAAGATCTTCTAACATAGTCATACACTATGTGACAAATATTTGATATCCTCTCTAATGACCATGGCTCAAACGGCGATAGAGATTTGTATGAGAGAGAGCCTTCTCCTATCAGCTCTGCAACGTGACAGGTGCACGTTGCACTCTCTTTTACATTTTCTTTATTCATTACTTGACCCATAGACGCTACTATCTTATTTTCTATTTAAATAATTTATAAGTGCAATGACCAAGGAAAAATTCATTAATAAAATCTAATATTTAATTAGATTTGATTAATGAATTTACTCTCATAAATCGTATTTTTGTAAAAATTACGATAAAATATAAAATACAGTGTTAATAGGAAGTTCTATTGTAAATTTGTTACGATGTTGGATATTAATATATATAGATCTTGTGAGTTTAAATACTCAAAAATTTGTAAATAATATCCATAAAATAAATTTTATATCACAATTAACTGTAGAATTGTGATATGAATGGATGGATAATTAAGGTATAAATAAGCTAGAAAATCTACAAAAACCCTATACCAGTGCAAAAAGGGGGTCCGATGCAGTATAGGTATACTGCTAAGTGAAAACACAGATATAAGAAATGTTATGTTTGGCTTCCAAAAATAAACCAAAGGCAAGGAGGATATTTTATACAGTCTAAGAATATGTTTTGCACCGATTTTACCACAACAGCATAAGAAAAATACTGTGTGGTGAAAAATTATACTGTGTAAAGTTTTAAGGCTCACTAAGTGGACACCTATTAGAATCTTATTGGGCCACCATGTTATGAAAGGTGGTCCAATTATAGTTAACCACCTTAGTCACCCAATTGATTACTTGGTGACTCACCACCTTAAAAAAAAAAAAAAAAAAAAACAAGATAAGCATTAAATAAAGACTTAAGCATCAAATTCATTTCATCTCCCCCATCCATATTCGGCTGCCATAGAAGTCTCTCTCGAAAAAATTTCCCAAACCCAAATCTTTGCAAATTGACCCCAAACAAGTTCCAAGAAGTAAAGCTTAAAGGGTTTTATCAATTTTGAGGTAAAAATCTAAACTTTTTCTCAAATTTTCCTCTTGGTTTGGAAGGCAATTGTGACCAAAGATTCTCTTATATGAAATATGCTTAGGAAAAAGTTTCAAAGAAGCCCTTGGAAGACTAAGATTATCAATTCTTCCCTTGGTAAGTTTAACTTCTTAAATCTAAAGTTTATTTGGTTTTGTTTTTGGACTTTGATTTTTTTTTTAAGGCATGTGGCTATTCAAGCAAATTTTTGGTTTAATTTCATGGATATATGGTTTATGATATGACGTTGATGTTGAAATTAGGGTTTAAATGCGAAAAGTGTTGGTTGATGCAAAATGGGTTAGTTTTGTAATTTTGATATTAGTTTTGAAAAAAAATAGTGACTTGGGCATGAAAATGGTTTTGGAAAGTGTTGAATCTACCTTCACAGTGGCTGGAATGTTGATTTAGAGTGGATTGTTACAAAAAAAGACCCAAGGACTAAATTGCAAAGAAAAAAGTTTTTCTCATCAGATTTAAAAAATGACCAAAAACACCTCTGTACAGTGAGAATTTTAAAAAAGTTAAAACACAAAAGTTATAGATCTTGATAAAACTACAAGGGAACGCAAACAGTTTGTCGAAAATCGCGTTCGTTTGTAAGTTATTGATTTTACAAAAATTTGTTAAAATTTAAAAAAAAATTAAAGAGCAAAAACGTCATTTTGCAAAAGGATTTTGGGTATGATATTTTAAGCAAATATGATCCTTATAAAAAATAGAAAATTATGGTTTAAAGAGATTAATTTTAGTTCTGGGGGTAAAATTGTCAAAAATTTTCAAATAAGGGAGGAAATTGCAAAGTTTTATTAAAATAGGACATTAAAGTAAAATAAAAAAACCTGACACCCTAGGGTATTATTTTAAAATTAATAAGCAACAGTTTTCACTAAAATAGCAAAATAGAGCTCGGGAAATTTACAAAAGGCCCATCGAGAGCAAAATCGTGATTTTTTCACGAGTGACTTGAACTGCTCTGAAACGTTCTAAATAGGAAAATGGAATACTAATAAGATTTCCACCCTTCGTTAGAAATGATAAGGTAGAATAAGATAAGGGAAATAAATCCGAGATCGTTAGGGCTATATACAGGTATATAAATAGTCTATTGATTAAAGAATGCCTTATATTGACGCAGAAGACGAAATAGTGGAATTGTGGCTAATAGCATTATAATTGGCCAAACAGGACTTTAGAAGATTAGGAAAGGGGATTGAGATCGGCTAGCACAGTAACCTAGACAAGTAAGTACCAATCCTACCTACAGTATAGAATTATAGATATAGAATATAATATATATATATATATATATAATGTATGTAACTGTGTGTATATTATTATGCATACCTATCTGTATATTGATATGTGTACCTACGAGTATATAAAATAAGTACTTGTACATACATTATGTCGTATACCTATGCGTATGTTGATATGTACATGTGAGTATATAAAATATGTACCTGTGTGTACTATACAGTAGAAGAATATTTATGTTTTGTGTATAACATGTGAACATGACCTCATGCATGGTATGGTAATCAAAATAATTAAGCTCGTAAATACACCACCAGAAATAAGAAAAGTGTTGTGCTGACTCCTGAATCAAAGGGAGTTTAAAATTAGAGCATGGTCTCGTTGTCACGTAGACCTATATGCGCAATGGTACGAACACTTGGACCATAACTAAAGATAAATTTTTTAGGCATTTTAATAACAAGAGGGGCAACAGTGGTATTTAGGAAAAATACAAAGGATGTTTTGGGTATTTTCTATTTGTTTTATGTAGTATTGTTTTTTATTATTTTTCTTGGGACTTGGGAATGGGGTTTTTTTAAACTCTTAATAAGAATGTAGAATTTTTCTTTTAACTTAAGGGTAAAGGATATTTGAACTCTTCGTCTTTAGATGAAATCAGATGTAGAATTACTAGTAGATAAATAGGCTAGCTACTACTTATTTATTACTGTTTTCTCTAGAGTATTTATTATTGTTTTAATAGTAACTTTTTAACTAAATTACTAACTAAAAAGTTGGTTAGAGCCAACTAATACCAAAGAGGCTATTAGTTTTTCCAATTGCTTTGAAAATATTGAAAAGAAAAGGCAGCAAGTAAAGAAAAGAAAAACTTCAACAAGTCCTCACTAGATTTGAAGCTTTTAATTTGTTACATATGTAGGAGTTCAACATTGTTTTTATCCCTCTGAAAAGCAAAGAATTTGTAACGACCTGCCTACGTGGCCGTTACTTAACTTGCTCATAATCGTAACTTCAACATACTTTAGCATAAAGTATGAAAATTATGAAATAAATTTTTTTCCTTAAATGGATTCTTAACATATAACCTTTAAAGGAATAAAAATCCTTTATCAAAACTTAATTCCATAAAGGAAATAATGACTATTTCCCAAAGCTTACTTTCGAAAACCTAACATAATAACATTAATTTGTTAAAAGTGGTAACAACGTAATTGCAATCATTATGTTTAAATGAAATCATAATTTCCAAAATTTAATCCTTTGCATACTTCACAACATCAATTTCCTTAAAACACAACCATAATAATTTTTTTGAAACATTTCCTTTGAACATAAGAATTATTACTTTAAAAACCTCTTTCTTTAAAACATTTCTTTATGTAAGTAACACTATTTCAAAGAAATTTAAATCAAATGATAGAATAAAGTCATACTAAATGCTTTTTAAAACTTCTTCAAAACCATCATAATAATTTCTTAAAGCATAGCCGTCTAAACTTTTATATTAATAAATTCAAAAAACATATTCATAAAGTTCTTTCTTTTAAAACGTTTTTTGTAAAAGTTTTTCATTAAATATTTCTAATACATTTTTCATAAAACGTCCTTCATAAACCTTTCCTTAAAAACATAAAAATATTTTTCATAAACATTTAATGTAAAACAAAAACATATATAAATTCGTAAACTCATAATGCAAAAATATTATAAACTACGTAGCCCATCTCCACCATCCGTCTGCCACTCACCATTGCCCATCAATGTCATTGACAAGTTTTCTTACCTACAATATGAACATACTTAAATGAGCTTTCGCTCAACAAGTAGGAAATCAGTCTCGCAAAACATAATTTAAAAAAAAATTTTAATAAAAAAAATATGCATGAATTTTTTATGATGTCTTATCAACTTGTTTTATGCTTCATTATAAATATCCTATAATCATTCATTCCTTAACTTAACTCTTATCTTTGTTCTATAACTTTTCTTATCTTATAAACTTTTGTGTTCATACCAACATCATTAATCATGACATCATAAACATGATGCTCCCTTGTGGAAGACTTGAGATTATCGAATATTGAGGTCATAACTTTATCTTTACTTTGAGTATCTCACAACAAGGAGGCTGGTATGAACGTTTCTTATCACTTTCACTTGCTTTATTGTGTATGTAATATGACTTATCACTACATAACATCACAATTACATAAATCATAAATCATAAATCGTAAATCGTAAACATACTTAACTTGAGAATGACTAAACAATATAATTGAAAGATTGCATTTATCACACATTGATCATAACATCCTCACATAGCATGTCATGGCATAACATAACATAATAAATCATAACATAACACATATCATAACATAAAACAGTGTACTAAATCACTGATCATGCATTTTCATAAATTTTTATGAAAACATTTAAAACATTTTATTTTAAAACGATTTATACTATAGGTGATATTCCTGCTTACTTGGACTCCCAGCTAAACGGGTTTAGTTGTACTTCGTTGTATCTACAGTATGCGAAACATCCTCTGCAGTGCTCCTTGAGCGACCATGAATGGCTAGGAATGTTTCCTAGAGATCATACATTGCTGAAAACATCATTTTGGACTCCGTTATTACAGTTTGAATTGCCTCGATCCGCGTATAGTTGATACAGGACGAATTTCATTGGAGTGAAATTAGCTCAAACAAAGGTCACCATCGTATTTAGAGCATCGAAACGAGTTAGGAGACGGTCTCAAATGGTTGATCAGAGGTCCGGATCACAAAAACCCAAAGTAGCCGTTGATCGACTTTGACCGACGTTGATTGGACTCCATTGGTGGCTGAGCTTGAGCCTACCCCCCCTAAATTGACCCTTCTAAGTCCAATGGCTATGTCAATTTCACCCAGTTTGGCCTCTAACATAGAAGATCAAGCTCCATAATCTTGGCCAAAATGGTGGCTTAGGCGGCGGTGCTTTGGCGGTTTTGGCCTGAAATTGGCTGTGGGCTTTTGCTATCCATCCTCCTCTGAGTGTTTCCCCCTCATCAATTTGAGTTGAAGCCGTCGGATTTGAAGAAAACACAACCATCCACGACGGTGGCCAACGGTGTTCATGGAAGTTGGGCGAGGCAGCCTCCTTCGATGAAATTGATTGAGGGAATTCACTCCCCTTGATCCTCTAAGCATTGTGGTAAGGTCAATTGACCTCAATGGTGGCCGAAATTGCAAAGTCGATGGGCTCTGCGGTGACGCACGACGATGGTAGACGGGCAGAGCTCTATGGCGATGGTTGAGGTATAACCATGGGTGGGTTTTGTTTCTCTCGTCGTGGTGGTCGTGTAGGAACAAGAATCACGTCGATCGGACGTCGAATGATGAAGATATCTCGTCAAAAAATTTGGGTTTCTTTGCCACTTTGGGCGATGCGTGATGCTTCCTCTGGTGGCGTTATGAGCAGCATGGCACATCGTTGGACTAAGCTCGTCGAGAGCTTTCCATTGGTGAGGGAAATGTCAAAAAGGCCGCCAGAATCTTGACCGAGATTTAAAGAGAGAGAAAGTGGAAAGAGCAGATTTTTTTGTGGGATATTTCCCATTTTCCAGCATTTTTCAAATATTTAAAAATGCTTTTGTTAGTCTTAGAAATCTATACTTTGTCGTGGTCGAGTTGATCAAATTCTTGATCCGTAAACTTGAAATTTTCGTATACGTAACTGTGCTCTTGATGTATCATTGCTTTATCAAAATTTTCATACCGTCATGGAATCATTTCCATCAATTTATCCATACTGTATGGATTATTCGTGCCATCATAAGCTTTTAGTTTAACACATTATATAATTATTTTTAATTATATAAGTGTACTATCATAACATTACATGTGTAACATGTTTCAAAAATAAAGCGTATAAATTTGTGCATTTACAAAGTTATTTATTTCTAAGGTCTTACAGCTATTAAGACCTTCAAATTTACATATTAATAAATTCTAAACTTATACTTTCTCACGTATTGAGCTGAGTAATTGTAGAAAAATCTTTAATTAATCATACTTATTAATTTTTATATTTTTTTGGTCATTGCAGAATTAGCCTCTTAAAGACGAAAATGATGATTCTTTCCCTCCAAATTTAGATAACATTTTCATTTAATATTGCATTGTTAAGGGTGTTTGGTATTTTCAGTTTCAACAAATATTTTTGGTTGTTATATTGTAAAACTCTCACATGCAACAGTGTTAAGAAAATTTTAATTTCAATCAATCTGTAGTTGATAGTCAAGGTCCAAAAAGAAATCAATTTAGAAAAAATTAAGCTACGGTGTAAAACTCTTGTATGCTACGGTTGTTTTAATAAATTAATTTAATCTAACGTTCCAAAACACCGACTTTAAGAGTGTGTTTGAGAATTAAGTTTCAACTGTTACAGTATAAAAAAAAACAATTCTGCAATGTAAAACTTTACATGCTACCATTCTAACTATGAGTTTTAATTTGATTCCTAAACACTATTAATTTCCAAAGAGAAAATTAAAAACCGGCCAAATTGGTCAAAACAAGAAAAAAGAAAAAAAAAAGTCTTTGTTAATCAAAACGGACCATTTTAAAGTAAAATTCGCGGGGAATCAAGTATATTTATATTTGTGTAAGCAAAAAAAAAAAAGTATAATATTTCATGTGGAATTTTCAACTCAGCACTAGTCGTCTGTAAGTCGCACTCATTCACTTATATTTGCTTCTTTTGCCGGAGGAGTACCCCAAGGACAAAATCCCAAAAAAAGCAATGAAATTGATTTTGCCACGTGAGCTGACGGTGGCTAAGCGTGTTGAACGTTTGGGGACCACTAAATACAAAATCCAATCTGAGCCGTTGGTTTTATGTTTTTTGTGTTGGCCCAATCTGGTGTGGACCAATCAAGGCCGAGTCTTTTCAAAGCGCGTGAAACTTGTCGGTGTTGTGTTGACATTGGAAAGCCCCAATATTAATGCATTATGGACTTGAAAAGACCAAAGTGTCCACCATCGGTACTTTCAGAGCAGGGGTAAATTGAGAATAGAACTTGTGGCTTTGGTTTCATGTTTGAAGGAGGTGACAGATGACCTTCACGTGGGTCCGCTTTAGTTGGTGGTCAAGCTACTGTTCTACACGTGACAGACGGCTTATCAACAGAGCTATACTATTAATAAAGATTTATATCAAAAAAACCTTATACACAATAAGAATTATTTATAATTGAATTGAAAAATACTCTAGTAAAAATATTTTATACTAAAAGTTGTTTTGATTCACAGGGCTATTAACTCTCAAACAAAAATTGATTCTCTTCAACCAAAGAGAGAGAATTTCATGTAAAAAAGAGGAAATAAAAGGAAAGATTAATTAAGAAAAAATGGATTTGTTTTAATCTTTATTGGTAATATATGTGTGAAACGGTTAGATTTTGTCCAAAAAAAATTTTTCAACAAATTTATTTGTTAAAAAATAAATATTTGTAAGCTCTTTAAAAAAACGATTTATATATCAATTACAATTATAAATATTTTAAAACTTTTTTATATTATAATAAAAAATAACAATATAAAATTATTACATAGTTTTAATCGTGGTTCTAAAAATATTAGTATCGTGTTTCTTTGTTCCTATTGGTGAAACTGTCGTAGTAGAAAAGGTCTTTGCCGTTAAGTAAATGACGTGGAGCAGTAAATTTAGCCACACGGCAAACACGTTATAAGTGCACATCACCATACATGCACGTAAACCAATGTAAAAAATAACAAAAAGCAATAAATGCATATCACGTGCTTCTTACGCCCTCCACGACCACTGACCACCCCTCGGGTCACGTTAATGTCACGTGTCCTTCACGAGCTTCGTTACTGACCAAACCGTTAAAATTTTTTCTCTTACAGCTTTATCGATTTTCCCCTTTCCAGAAAACCGAGGACAGATGTCAAGAAACGTGGTTTACAGTTCGCACGAGCAGCACGTGGCGCCCATGTCAGGCTAAACGTGTTTGTTTCCACGACTGGTGTTGTGTTCACGAGCCGCCCAAAACGCGTAAAAGAGCGTGCATGCACGCTCTGCTGGAGCCTGAAGAAGTCTTGTAGTTATATGGGTCCATGGAGGTGGAATTCAATCATTGGTTTGGTAATGTGATGTGTATTTCACGCTCTTTCGGTGGGTTGGGATGATTGATTATTCGTCCATCCTATCCGACCTTCCTATTTCAATTTCTCACCTTAATGTGGTTACCGTGTGTTTTTTTTTTTTTTTTTTTTCATTTGTGTTTTTCGGTTATGAATATACAAGGGTCCGTTGCATAAATAAATTTAAATTAATGATTTAATTTAAGTTAATGTAATTTGAATTAAAATTTAAGTTAGTGATTTAAATTATTATTCAAATTAACTTTTAGATGTGTATTTAAGTTTTAATCTAAGTTAGGAATAAAATTAGAATTTGTGTTTGAAGAGGTAGTGAAAATTGTTTTTGATTTATTAATAAATTTAATAAAATATTAATGTTAATGGTCTTAAAAAATATGCAATATGGATCTTGATTTATTCCTTTTTTCATTAGGAACATAATGAAAAAAGAATCATCTCAATTGGATATCAAATGAAGAAGTTATGATGTTTTTCCTCAAATATAGAAGAGAGAATTTTAGTTTCTACTGTAGTAAAGATATTAGAGTATTAAAAGTTTAAGGAGGGATGAGAACTCTGAAAACTTGGATTCTTAATACTCAAATAATTCAAATTTTGAGGGAAACAACCGTATATCCGAAGATTTTTGATACTCGGATTTAAATTTGAATCCATTGAGTATAAAAAATGCATGAAACAAACATACCCTACATGTTTAGTATCTCCGATGATTCAAAAATAACAAATACTGTAAACTTTTTAACTACTACAATAATAAATAAGAAAATTATTATGATATATATTTTCATATATTATAATTTTTAAACTAACAGTTTTACTTTCAATCATTTTTTAATTTGTTAAATTTTCAATAATAATAGTAATTATTATATTATTATCATTGTTGTCATTGTCGTCGTCGTCGTCATCATGATCGTTAGATATTATTTATTTTAAAGTTTAAGCCCAAGTGGATGGTGTATTTATCTCATAACCTAATCTGAAGGGAAAAAAAAACTTATGGGGTGTTTGACAGTGGTGAGAACCACTCAGTTCCCACCACAAACTCAGTTTTAAACAGTAAAAAGTTCTCACATGCTACAGTAACAATAAAAAAAAATTACTACAGTGTAAAACTCTCACATGCTGCAGTAAAAGTGGCTCCCACCACTCTTCCAAACACCCACTTAACGACCAAAAAAATCTAAGGAAAGGTTCTTTTATAGTCTTCCATAAGTTAAGCACAATCCCTCAAATAAAATCAAGTTTTTTTTTAAATAGAAACTAATAAAATGAAGTTATTTATTGTACTACTTATATACATAACTTGGATTTAATTATTTATACACAAATATTCCAAAAAAAGAATTTTGTAGTGCTCCTTTAAAACTGTTTTTTTTTTTAATTCACGCTGTTCCTAGATAATCATTTTATTTTTTTTTCTCCCTTTGAAAAGTAATATAGAGTGCATTTGATAATACTGTTGGCATGCTTTTAGATTTAAGAAATGCTACCTGTATTTTCTTTCTTACTCTTGTTTTACTCTCTTTTTGTTCACTATTTGATATGTAGACTCTATTATCTTAAGTTCTATTTATATAATAATTTATAATGTTTGTGAAATCCACGTGCTAAACAGTGATCAGAGGTAATGTAAAAAAGAGTGAAAAATAGATTTTGTCTTTGTTTGTTGCATGGAGTTGAATAAAAAAACTTTAGTTAAATCTTTTTTTTTCTTGCAATATTTTTTCTTACAAGATTTTAAGAAAATTAAGATTTTTGCTTAAATTTTGTGCTCAAACTTATGAACCAAACATGCCATTTAGATTGTATAATAATCTATATCAAATTAGGCTATTTAGTAAATTTTTTTTTACTTTTAAAAAAACTATTTTTTGTCTAACAAATTTTAAAATCAATTCCCACCAAAATAATTTGAGAAGCAAAAAGTATGTGTAAGCATTTGCAAAGCTGTTTCTGAATTTGGCTGGTTACATGTCTCTTTCTTTTTCCTGTCTCTTTTTGTCTCTTCTATATCTTTCTAAACATATCATACCATACCACTTAAGATATTTAAATAACACAATCTTTTAATTAAAGTGGCATATATTTTAGTTGTCATGGTATCTTAATTAAATCGGTATGATATTATTATAGGCATATGAAAAATGACGAGATTGAGAAGACAAAGATGTTAAAGTCGTTGCTTTTACTGTCATTGTTTAAATGTACTAAAATATCATTCGTAATAATTCCATATACAATCATTATATTTATTTGTGTAACAAACAAATAAATAAATGTAAATTTTATAATCTAAAAAAAATAAAATTTTAAATATCTTTAAAATTTATAAATTAAGTGAGATAATAAAGTAAAATATGTACGTTCTATATTTTCCATCAAAAAATTATGTGAATTTGAAGAGATAAAAATTAAACATGGTTAAATTAATTTTATTTAATGAAAATAAAACATGTCTATTTAGTCATTACATATTTCCATACTAATTTGATACGTAGTTTACATTCTTTTGGCATTCACAGTGATTTTAGAAAAAGAGATCTACAAATGTTACTACAAAGAAAAATGGACTTTTTTTGTTACAATAATTTTTAGCAAAACTTTTTAGTTATAGCAAAATGTTATGACTAATATGTATTTAATCATAACTTTTAATTCAATTTTTGTTGTGACTAAAACTTTTAACCACAGGGTTTTTAATCACAGAGTTTTATATAATTAAAAACCTCATGAGTGAAAGTTTTAGTCATAACAAAAATTCAATAAAAAATTCGACTAAATACACATAAGTCATAATAAAATATTGTGACTAAAAATTTTACTAAAAACTATAGTGACTAAAAATCCAGTCTTTTATAGTGTGTATTTTTAATGTACAACACAAGTAACATTAATATTCTAATAGAATAACAATCTCATATTGGCTCTTAATACTTAGATTTGAGTCCTAAGATTGTCCAAAATTTCTAAATGAAATTTGTGTGCTAAAAGGACCTAGTTAAATTTTTTGTAAAAAAATTACCGAAAAAAGGTTTTTTTTTTTTTTTTTTTTTTGTATTGGGGTATGAAAACAATATTTTACCGTTTATGGCCATCAAATTGTATGAAATTATATAATGTTACGAGATGTATGATAATTTAATAGAACTTTATGAATAGTAGACACTTAAAAATTATGTTCTACTAATAAAATATTATTAAAAAATTGCTAAAACTCCCTATATATGTTTGTGTATGTTAAATCTATTAAAATTACATCAAAATACATATCAACTTATAAAACCTTATATAAGTATGATATCAAAATAGAACTTGATATGACATTAAAAAAAATAAAAAGGATTCGCTTGATAGACCTGGTTCATATGGCGAAAGATCTAGAGCTAAAGCAATCAGATCCTTTGTAATAAGGAATCACTTTTACCTTTCATTGCCTTTGATTCTACTCAATTAAGGTCCACAACGTGTAATTGATTAATGCTTTGATTCTTCATTAAGCTTCTAAACCTCAAACTCATCAAATTCCGCTTTTGGGTTTTCTTAGGACTTTCCTTTTGTTTTTACTTTAGACACAAAGATGCCAAACTATGGGAAACAAATTAAAGTGGTTAAAGCTGGTGGATTTTAGTGCTTTTTTTT
>CAMOHE010045963.1:0-25373 GCA_946598075.1 Artocarpus hirsutus
ATTCCCATTAACTCTCCTTTCTCTTTCTTCTCCCCTACTCATTTGTTCTCTTTTCTGCAAAGAGTAAACCGAACCCCATCAGTACCTGTAAAAACAAACACCACACCAAAAAATGACCATCATTCCCAAAACAAAAAACATTTAATACCAAAATTTTCACTCACAGATAAAAAAAACCTCTTCAACTCAATTTACCCAATGCGTCGAACTACTAATTCAAGTAGGCTGGAGGGCCCCTCCAGTGCTTCTTCCCGAATGCATGATGGAGTGATGTCAACTGCCAACCTTTATAGCTGACGAAAGAATTGTCGTGAGCGCAAGACCTAAGGATATGTTGCCATTTCTTGCACTTTGTAGCCAAAGTCGATGTTGAACCCTCTGCCGCCAACATAGGGCCTCAAATTAGGCGACAAAGATCGGTTGTATGGATTGTCGACATGGGGTTTGGGCCGAAGTGGATTAGAAGATCTTACTTTTTCTGCTCATGGAAATAAATTTGTAGAGTTTTAAATAAACATAGCTTCACAAAAAAAAAATAAAAATAAAAAACAATTTTGTTTAAACTCGTTCAACAAAAAAAAAAAAAAAAAAAAAAACCTTTTAACAATGACTAAAATTTAGAGGAAGCTGGTTTTAGCTGAAGCTTGAGAAAAATGATGAAATAGCTCTAGAGGAAGATAAAAGTAAATATTTTATTTTTAATTTATTATGTGGGTCCCATAGTTTTTAAATATTTATACCACCGTCATTTTATAGCCCAAGTGGATAACCACCTGGTAGGCCACATACGTGGGAGGGCACCTCCCTAGCTTTATTCTTATTTGAAATACCATTTTAATCCAGATAAAGTTATACCCCAACTGATAAAACAATAAACCTCGGCATGATAAGTAGAGTATTTTTTAGACTAAAATTTATTATTTTGTTGATAATAAGATTATAATCTTATAGGGTTAAATATAATTGCTCTTCTTATTATTATGATGCTTAGAGAAAAAATCATTTTTATTCAATGGGTTAAAACTTCACTACTCACATAAACTGGGTCCCATTTTTTTATTAACAACGAGGTTATAATCTCCTTCGATTAAATAGGATTGCCCGTGCTTAGAGTATTTAAGTGGTTGGCTTTCTATTTTATGCATATAAAAGTCTACTTTTTCTTAAAAATAAGTGTTGAGGCTCTATCATGATGGGGCTTCACACATATAGGGTACGGAATCTATGGCCTCTTTTGGTTGGCTCTAGTGTTCTACCTGTCAAGAGATGATAAGGGTGTTCACGTACGGTTTGGGCCCTTTTTTCCTCCAAGCCACTAACCAAACTAAAAATAAATTTTATTTTTGGGTGGTTTAGGTGGATTGATATTTTTACTTATACTAAACCAAACCAAACATTCATAAGCAATTTAGACGGGTTGGTTTGGGCAATTTATGCTTAAGATAAAAAAAAATTTCACATAATACAAATCAAAATAAAATATCTAAATATTTACCGTTCAAAGATTTAATACAAACCAAAAACTAAACTAAAAGGTTACAATAATTCAAATTAAATTTCACTTATAACCAACTAGAAAGTCAAAAGTACAATATAACAAAAAACAACACAATTAAGTTTTAAACTTGAACAAAAGAAGCGGTAGAGAGATGATAACAGGAGAGACAATAGAGATGGCATGACGAGTGGGCCAGCAAATACTACAGAGACAGTGCTGGAATTTGCTTTGAGGGTTTTTGCTTTGAATTTTTTTTTTTTTTATATCATTTTGGCTGTGAGTTAGTCGTATTATTTTTTTCCTTTATTTGAACTTTTTTTTTTTAAATATATGCTGATGAGCAATTAACATTTAAGAAAAAGTAAAGGAAAAGTGAAATTTCGATCAAAAAAGAGGGAAAAGTGAAATTATAAGATCTAGAGAGTTGCATTTTATACATGTGTAGAACTTTTTTCATCACCAATTAAAAATATATGTAAAAAATAAATAAAAATTCTCTCATATAAAAAAATTTAATAAAAAATCAATTTGGCATGTGATTTGGGTGGGTGGTTTAGGTAGGCAGTTTGGGCGGTTTAGGAGTGCCAAACCACTAACCAAACCATCTAAAATTATTTACATAAAAACCATCCAAACAATATAAAATAAAAAAAAAACCCACCAGATTGGTTCGGTTTGGACGACTTGGTGGTAGCAGATTTTTTGAACACCTCTAGAAGTTGAACTGTCAACACGTTAAGGTGATAGAGGCTGGTGAGTCTACAACGGTGGTTTCTATGTTGGGTATGGGCAAAACGTGCTCCTAGGCTCACTTGGTAATGGCCCCCGTTTGGTTATGGGTAGACCTAGGAAACCCCGAGGACGACCATGTCCAACGACGAGACCCTTGCGATCCTATTTCCATTGAGGATGATGACTTCGCCAAAGAGAATCTCTAAGTGTGAGAGTGGTGTGGAAGAGGAACATCAACAGTTATGAGGATTTTCCAATCTCTTTGGTGGTGAGAGGATGCCCATTAGATTGGATGAGGTGTTTGGGTAAGATAGTAAGGTTTAGTGGTCCCTCAGGTGAGGTAGTTTCTAGAGAGAAAATGGATGTAGTCTCTGTTGGTTGGATAGTTTAACATTTAAAGAGAGTTTAGATAGAGAAAAAGTGGTGGATCTTTAACTTTGGTCTTAGTGTTTCTTAGATATGGGCTTTCCTTGAGTTATAGAAGAACATGATTTTGCTAAGATTTTATGGTATTTTCGGGCTCAAGAGGGGTGATGTACGAGTCTTGGGCTTTTTTGGGGCTTATTGAAAAAGATGGAGTTTTGCATTTTCAGCAAATGGCGATGGATGATTTAGGCTATGGGGCAGTTTTCCCTTGCCTGTTTGAGGTCGATAATGATGCTTACGGAGGCTTTAAGGCGGTCTTGTGGAGACTTGAGATGGTGATATAGTGGTTTAAGCTTAGTGACGTGATGGTTAATTGTGGAGTTTTTGTAGTGGCCAGATTCCCTCTTGGAGAGTGTCATTAATGGAGAGGATGGTGGAGATGAAGAGAGAGAACGAGGAAGATGGTGACCACGGGGCTAAGTGTGAATGTGGGTTTGCCTTGACTCAGCCTTGATTTTCATTGTTGTTTTGAAGGTGGTAATGGGGTATTTATAAAAAAAAGTAGTCACAATTTGGTTGGTTGGGGGTCTTTTACTTCAGGTGTTTAGTTGAGGGAGTTGTTGGACCTAGTTCTATGAATCTAGAAAAGGAAGTTTCCCAGCATTTAAAAAGTTTTCCTTTATGTTTAAATTTGGTAAAGAATATAATATAGAGGTGGCAAGTGCACTGGTGCTCAGTCGGCCTAGCAAGCCTACTTTGGGTGATTTGCCATGAAGGAAACCAAAGGGGAAGAGTTTACTTCACCATTTTTGTATATGATCAGAGCCTGGGCATTGTTGCCATGTTGCCTAGTTTAGATAAAAAGTTAGCTCGTCTTTTTTGGAAGAGAATCACTAATCCAACGAGTAGGTTGCTATTTGTCAAGTGAGTTGAATGGGCTTTTTCTTAATATTGGGCTAAGGTTTTGGAACAAGTTTTTTGACTATGTTTTAAGCTAATTTCCTTAATACTTATTTTATTATAATTTCAATTAAACTTAAGACCATCCAAGTGGGTTAAAAGTCTAATTGGATTAAATAAAATAGATGTGTTCACATTCATTGTCCTTCCAAACCATGACCTACTTAGAGAACCCTCAAATATGGCTTGGGTCTATGTACCTTATATTAGGCCATATCATAGGATATAGGTTAGGCTTGCGCCTTACGAAAACAAAACGGTATCAACAATGAGTAAGAACTATTACAAAATCTATAATTATTATTCAACGCATTAGAAAGTTTATTCTTAAAAAAAAAAGAAAGAAAATTAGAACCATTGCACAAATTTCAAAAGTGTTAGGAACTATCACAAGTTTTCAGTCAATATTACACCACAAAGTAGTTTTTGCAACATGAAACAAACAAGTGATAAACCTACAAATTCAATTTGATCAATTTCTGGGGGGTAGGAAACAATGACGAATGGTAGGTTTTTTAAGGCCTTCCTTAATTCACAATACCCATTTGGTTTGCTGGTTCAAATTGTATTAATTTGAACTTTTTAGGTTTGAACAAAAAAATCCAAATTGTGTAGTTTATATAGTAATCTAAACCAGTGCTTGGATTGGTAATTCAAGTGTTAATTTGAACAAACTATTCAATCTAAATTTGTATTTGGATAAATATGGATGACTCTAGTTTAAAGCATGAAAAATTATTTGATTAAAGAGTATACATGAAATATGTAAAAAAAGTTATTTAATTATAAAATAATATAAATGAATAGTGTTAAGCTATAAATATAAATAGATGAGGTTGAAATCACTGTTTAATATTGATTAAAAATGTTGAAATGAAAGGGGTGTGAATTTTAAGTTGGGCGGTTTACTCTAGTTTGAACTAGACTGAATCAATGAAACAAACCCAGCCTATATTTTCAATGTTTAGAGTAACATTCATTGACCCTTAAATGTACTCGATACAATCTAATTATTTGTAAATTTTATAAAATTGGGTCAAATTTTTTTAGAATTATTTATAAATGGGTTAATTATAAAACTATACCTCCTATTTTTAATTATGTAAATCTCTCAATTTTTAGAAACTATAAAGGTATCATTTGAATTTGAAAATTTTGTTTCAATTTTATCTCTTGTAAGCTTTTTGGGTAAAAAAAAACATGGAAATAAAATAAAGATATCCTTAATTAGGTCGAATTTGTTTCCAAGATATTTTTTCTTCTTAAGAAAATTTTTCAAAAAATAATTTTAATGTTCAAAAAGCTATAAAACTTAAGATCTTTTCTTTTGAAATTTGATATCTTTGTTTTAGGATTTTTTATGTTTTAAATCTATGTAATATTTTTCACAATTGTCTAAGGGTATTTTATTTTTTTACCTAATTTTTTTTATTCATAAGGATGAAATTGAAATAAAATTTTATGTTCAATTGATACCTTTATAGTTTCTAATAATAAAGGAATATATTAAACAATAGTTAAAATTAGAAGACATATTTATATAATTAACTCTTATCTATTTAAATTAAGTGAAGATAAAATAAGCTGAACTTATTGGCGCCCTTGAACTTTGGAGTCATACCCAATTTGCCATCTAAACTAAAAACTCTCATTTTGCTTCCGAATTTTAAATTTAGTCCTACTTAATCCCTTTTGTTATAATTTATGTTAATTAAAAAAAATTTAAGATTGGTCACTTGATTTTTTTCTATTTATTTTTAACTAAATTTTTAATAAATAGATCACATGACGATGTTACTTTCTGGAATGATCTTGAAAAAAAAATTAATAAGGGATTTGTTTAAAAAATAAATTAAAATATTAAACTTAAACTTATTATAATATAAAACTTTTATATATTATAATAAAAAATAAAAATTTATTACTAACATAAAATTCTCACCTATAAAAAAATTTACTATAAGATCTCATTCAGCAATATTTTCGTTCAATCTTAAACTTAAAACTGAAATTCAGAGAAAAGAAAAAGGGAGTTTTTCAAGGTTAAGGGCAAATCTCAAAGTTCAGGCGCTGGTGAGATTAGTTTATGTTGAAATACGGAACAGCCCGGCGCAAACTTGCAGCTTTTTCTCTCCTTTTTCCCGGGAGGACTTGTGCCTCTGTTGGAAATGGAATCATATCCCAAAATAAACAAAAAAAAGCTGCTGAAAATGCTCCAATTCTTCTATTCATACTCCCGTTTCTGATCAGCGATGCATAGCGGTAATCGTTTTCCCTTTTATGTGTGGAGTTCAGAATTTGGTTTTGGTCGTTTCTCTATTGTTAACCCCTTGAAGACTAAAGAATCGAATTCGATATCTGGGCAACCCACCAGAAAATATTTTGAGCGGCGGTTCAGAATCAGATGAGCCTTTTGTTCTTCACAACGACTCGTCCTCTGTGGGTCCGAGCCTCAAGGATCGCCATTGCCCATTTCCACAGCCTGGCCCACGATGGGTCCCGCGCTCGTCCCTTCCCCGATGGAGAGATAATCTCGAATTCCGAGGCTTGGTTTGTGAAGGTCGTTTGTACTCTCTTTGTTCGTTCTCATTCCTTGGATAGTTATTTTAGTAAGAACTTGAATCCTTTAATTGCATTCGAGGTCATTAGACGGTTGAATAATCCTAGATTAGGTTTGAAGTTCTTTGAGCTGAGTAGAGTTAATTTGAATGTCAATCATAGTTTGGGCAGTTACAATTTACTCATGAGGTCCCTTTGCCAAATGGGTTTTCATGATTCGGCGAAATTTGTGTTTGATTGCTTTAGGAGCGATGGCCACTTGCCTGCTAGCTCGATTCTAGAGTTTTTGGTTTGTTCATATGCACAAGTGGGAAGGTTAGACCTTGTTGAAAATATGCTGGACGGTCTTCGGCGTGACGGGATTAGTGTGCGTTCGGTTGTTTACAATAATTTGTTGAATGTGTTGGTTAAGCAGAATCAAGTTTCTGAGGCAGTTTGTCTGTTTAGAAAACATATGGACGCACTTTTTCGTCCGGATACTTGGACTTTCAACATTCTCATCCGGGGTTTGTGTGGAATAAGGGATTTTTATACTGCTTTTGAGATTTTCAGTGATATGGGCAAGTTAGAATGTCCTCCAGATATTGTTACATATAACACTCTGATAAATGGGTTGTGCAAGGCTAATGAAGTTGATAAAGGTTGTGATTTACTGAGGGAATTACAGTCAAGAAGTGAACTTCCACCCAATGTTAGAACTTTTACGTCGGTAATATGTGGTTATTGCAAATTGGGTCGGATGGAGGAGGCTTCTGCCCTTTTCTATGACATGATGGCTTCTGGAATTAGCCCAACTATAGTCACTTTTAATGCTCTCTTTGATGGATTTGGTAAGGCTGGTGACATGGCTTCGGCAATTGCCTTGTATGAGAAGATGCTCTTTCATGGTTATCGTCCAGATGTTGTCACTTTCACTTCTCTAATTGATGGCTATTGTCGGGCTGGGCAGCTGAACCAGGGTCTAAGGCTTTGGCGTGATATGAGTGCAAGAAATGCAACTCCAAGTGGGCATACTTTCTCGGTTCTTATCCACGCTCTGTGCAACTTTGATAGACTACATGAGGCTCGTGATTTGCTGAGGCAATTAAATTCTACTAACATTGTTCCAAAACCTTTTATGTACAACCCTGTAATTGACAAATTATGCAAAGCGGGCAATGTTGATGAGGCAAAAATGATTGTGGCAGAGATGGAAGAGAAGAGATGTAAACCAGACAAAATGACGTTTACCATTCTTATACTTGGGAATTGTATGAAAGGGAGAATGTTGGATGCAATTGGTGTTTTTAACAAGATGTTGGCTATTGGTTGTGCTCCAGATAAGATAACTATACATTGTTTGATGTCTTGTCTTTTAAAGGCTGGGATGCCTAATGAAGCGTTTCACATTAGAAAAACTGCAACCAAGGTTCTAAATGTTGGTACTCCATGTTTAAGAAGTAATCCAATAAGAGCAAATGCTGAGATACCATTGTCTGTATAATTGAGTGGCTACCACAATGTGCACATAATACTAGTGGTCCCTTCAGTTGGAAAAGATTATTAAAAACTGTACCAAGTACCAAGCGAGTGTGGCACATTTTTATGGGTTTTGAGAACCAGTAAGTATCTCCTTGATGATTATTTTGATGACCTAATTAGATATTTGTTTAACTAATTACAATACAAATTTGCCCAACTGATTTGTTTAATTTGTATTTCTTGTAAATTATAACAAGAGAACAAAATATTTATTTTTCTTATTTATGGAAACAACATCTAGCATGTGAGGGTCCTGCCTGGTTGGTAGTTTCTACTTAGTCTTATAGCATAAATAGAGGATTAGTAGTTAGCGAGGGATTTGAGCTTTATGGGGAAAAAAAAACTTTATAACGAAGATTCTGCATGAACAGAAAAGTAGGCATGTTTTTGTCCCAATGCTTATTAATTTTAATAATTTCAAAATAGGCTAAAATATTTTGGGTTAAAATTCTTAATTGAAGCATTAACGTTCTATAGATTGTTTGCTACTTGCTAGAGTTGTTAATACTTCCCTAGACTGCCCGTGAAATTCTGAATCATACTTTCAGTAGCGTGTGTTTGGACTTTGACAGCTCTATAAGAAAGTGTAGCAGCTGCAGGCCTAATGACAGCTCTTGGAAACATGTTGCTTCCTAGATGGATGAGATTTTCAAGCACTCGGGTACGTAGCAGATAGCGCAATGCCATAAGCCACCGATACATGGCGTTTGGTGGAGCAATGTTTTCTGATTGGTAATTTTTAGTAGTTATCTTCATAACAGCGGTAACGTTATTTGGGAATTGATTCCCACATTGTTTTGGGACGCTCTTTTGGGATTAGTTTCTTTGACAAACTACCTCTAGAAACTATAGTTGGTTGTCTATTATTATGTTAGACTTCAAGAGTGGGCTGGTCAAAAAGCAAACCATAAATAGCATGATTTAAGTTAATAGTGTCTTGAAAAAAATAGTCTTGTAGGAAGAAGGTAACTTAATCATGCTCAAGATAGCAAAAACACTAATATTATGCATTTTAGGTCCTTTCTGACTCTCACAAAGATGGGCAGTTAAGAAATGAAGAATTTAAGACTACGAGCGTCTCCAAGAGGTCACATGGTGCATCAACTCAGGTGAGATATTCTTGTTAGCTTATTGATATCTTATCCTCGAATCAACAGTGTAACGTGTTTACGTTAATTGTATGGGCAATTTATATATATATATATATATATATAATCAAACAATCTATTATCTATTTTATTGTCAAATTTTATGTGTAATAAACATAGGAGGGAAGAAAAAGAAAAAGAAAAAGAGAAAAAGGAATTAGTATCTCACATTAAACAAGATGGGATTTATTATTATTGTTGCTGTTGTTGTTGTTATTTTACTATTATTTTATTATTATTATTATTTTTTTTTTTGCCGAAAACTTATCACATTGGTGAAATCTTCTTTTTCAGACCCAAAAAAGAAGCGTCTAAACATGCCTAAGATTGCATTTGGCTACGTTGTAGATTTCTACTAC
Source organism: Artocarpus hirsutus (assembly GCA_946598075.1). Classification (NCBI taxonomy): domain Eukaryota; kingdom Viridiplantae; phylum Streptophyta; class Magnoliopsida; order Rosales; family Moraceae; genus Artocarpus; species Artocarpus hirsutus. The sequence continues at coordinate 9,144 of CAMOHE010045963.1, forward strand.
CAAGGCGTTTATGGATGCCAATTATGCATTTGATTTTGTTGGATTTAGGATCTTTTTACCCCATCTTCTTTCGTCTATAAAAGTAAAAGTCATGTTTTCTGCTTGAATAAAAGGAGTCGTTTTTCCTTTATGAATTGAAAATCGTAGCCATTTTATGAACGGAGTTACAGAAGCCTAATTTTTATTTTTGTTGATCAGTCATCAGATGATTAAAAGGTGAATATTTTCTGCATGTACAACAGGTCATAGCTATAAAACATGTGATTCCTCCACCTGGAAATGCTCTGCAGTACTTCTTGTACCAGATTCTTTGAGGATGAAACATAAGATTCTGCTAATGATGTTCTTGACTGAGACTTAAAAGCAAGCAATTTTCTTTAAATGCGGATTGTGTTTAAAAAGATGTTAGATATTATATGAAAGTTTGGAGCCCGCGGCGCGCCCTGCCGTGTGGAGATTTTTTTTTAAATAATTTTTTTATAAATACATGAATTTTGAATATTTTTTAATTTATTTATCGGAGTTGGTCAAACTATTTCTTTTTTATGTGTTTTTGGGAATTATCCTTCTAAATTATTGTTATTAATCTACTATATTATACTTTGTGGATTGGCGCCAGCGACAAGTGTTGAACAGGAGTGGGCATCTTTGTTGAGAAAGAATAATAATTTGTTAGATAATCGAGAATAATCTATCAGATTACTCTTTGGTGATCGGTGGCTAAGATTGGAGTAGGCTACGGTTGACCATCTTTGCTCAAAAATGAAAAATAATTAGACAGATCTTAAGAAATAACCTACTTGATTACTCTTTAGCTTCAGCTACCAGAGCCGGAGACAGCTGACTATTTTTGCTGATAAGAAAAAATGTTTTTTTTTTTCTTTTTAAAAAGAGGGCTGCAACACGAGGATTTCTTACACTTAACTGTAAAGTTCTGATCGGGTCCGATGTATTAGCGCTGGTATAATCGTACCCAAGAATTTGTTGCCAAAAAAAAAAAGATCTGAATAATCTAACGGACCAGCAATCAAAGCCAGAGACACTTGACCATCAGTGTTGGTAAGGAACATTTTAAAAGACTATCATCTATCTACTTGATCATAACTTATAAATAAATTTAACAAGCTATAGTTTTCGTCGCTGAAGTTATAGTTTTTATTATTTAAATATTATATTTAATTAAAAAATGTATTTTTTAAATTAATTTATAAATACCCCTCATCTAGTAATCTAATACAATGTATCCTGAATTTTTAAAAGCATTTATTATTTCCTCACATTTAACCCTGTTAACTATATTCAAAAAGTCCCCTAAAAAAGGATTGATTGGTAAATAACAACAAAAACAGCAACAATAATAATAACAATAATAATAATAATAATAATTGTAGCTTCCGAACATCACAGATTAAAAAAAAAAAAAAGAGTTTGGGATGGGAAGAACCCAAATCTCCCACTTCAAAATCTAGATTTACTGTGACCTCCTTCCACAATGACGACCTTATTTCTGACGATCGTTTAACTTTTCATTTTGTTTTTTCTTTCCTAAATCTTTCTAATTTCATTTTTATACATGTATTTTCATTAACCCCTTAACCCAAACTCACGTTAGTATTTCCGTCCGATAATAGACGAGAGTGGACAGAAGGGTCTTTATTGAAGTATTTTTTCTTAATGAAAGAGTAAAATGAGCACTTTTATAATGTGTTTGGAAACACCAATTCGAACCAATTTTATTACAATATTCTCTCTTATAAATTTAAATTGCTATAGTATTTTTACTTCAAAACTTTGGTCCTAACCGATGTTTTTAAACCCCCTCAAAAATTTTAGAGCAAATTGAATTATGATACATAGTTAAAAGCATTTATGGACTCAGGTGTTTATTATCTTATTTTGAGGGTATTAGTCCTTTAAATTTGTTTGACAAAATTAATGCATTTATGGACTCAGGTGTTTATTATCTTATTTTGAGGGTATTAGTCCTTTAAATTTGTTTGACAAAATTAATTTTTTTTGGGATATATAAAACCTTATTTCTTGGTCTTTTTTTTGTAAAATTATTTCTTGGTCCTTTGAAAAACACTAATAGTCCATTTGAGAGCGGTTAGAATTGTTTTTTATGGTTGAAACTAGTTTTTTGTTTAAATTTTGTGAGAAAAATGCTGTAGCAAAAATAATTGAACCGTGATAAACCAAACACGGGCTAAATTTAAATTCAACTATTTATCTTGAACAAACATGTAAACTCTAGTAATATATGAGAAAATATATAAATTTGTGTATTAAATGTAATATGATGGTTTGAAAATGAAGGATTCAAAATCTAAGGTATATTTTAAGTATAATCACAAAATTTTAAGGTACGTTCTTCATAAAAACAAAATGTAGGCATAATAAAGTAAATAATTCATTAAAACTTCATGAATCAAATGACCAAAATTGAAATATTCAAGAACAATATGAAACTTATTTAAAATTTCAAAAACAATTTGTGCTAATTAGCCTATTCTATTGTTTGCCGCTAAGAATGACAATTTTATCCGGCAGGCAATGCCTTGCACCAAATGGGTTGGATTTTGTGTATTTTAAATGGTTTTGTGGTTGGGGCGGGTTTTCCCTACCAACCAGGGATGTGGCAAGGCAGGTCGGGATGATATTTTACTAAACTAAAATTTAAAATTTTTAATAACTTTTTAATCTAGCAAACTTATTTTTCAAGTTTATATCCAAACACAATATCACGCTTTATTTTCTTTCAAACTCAAAATCAATTATTTGTCCAAAAGTTAATTCAGACTCAAGTTTTAAACTATAGTTTTCAAACTCTTCATCTCAAACTTAAAAAGTTTAAATCACTATGATTCGAACTCCTGAAACAAAGAAACAAGTGCCTATTGTTTAAAATTAAAACTATCTGGTACCATAAACTTGCCACCTTTCTGCATACAATTAATTGGTTAGCAAAAAGTCTTCACACAACTGGCTAAAAATCTTGAGAATTTAATCTGAATGGAGCATAAAGCCCAAGCTTTTAGAAGGGCACGTTCTTTGACGAATCTCTGGTAAGAAATTGTGCGGGAAGCAAGACATTGTACGGTTCTTCAAGTTCAAATCACAATGTCCACCAATACAAGAACGAGAGCATGGCAACAGTATGTACGGTAGAACCACCGGTGAGTACGGTCTTTTCTAATCCTTTAGGAGGTCATCAAGCACTAACAATATTTGCAGCTAAGTTCTAATGTGATGTTTGATAACTTAGTTCGAACTAAAAAAATATTAGTTTTTTTTTCACAAAATTTGAATTGTTACAATGTTCCCAGCACGCACGAACTGATTTTGGAATCGACGATCTAAATATCCTATAAACGTCCTCAAAAACTAATGAAATATTTTCGTTGATGCATTTCTATCTAGCAACCTTCAAAACAACAAAAAATGGGATACAGCACCAGTGTGATTTTTTCAAATCTCAACATGAAAACTCTAACCGGGTAACAATTGGGACTTAAGCTTCTAACTTTTTCTTTTTGTCTCTCTTTCCACCATATCCAGTAGTAGAAGAGTCCTATCATCTAATCTTGACCTTCTTTTTACTTCATGCGCTTCGGATGCAAGAGTTGCTTAGTTCAATATAACAAAATTATATAATTCCATAGTTTTCTTCAGACAAATTTACATGTTATGTCAACTATTTACCTTTTTGTATCATGCACCTTAGGTTTATTTAGAGACATCTTCAATTTTCGATTTCATTAAATATAAATTTTAGTTTAGACTTAATACACAAAATTATACATTTTTCTAGTCAATTTTTAATTTTGACATAATAAATTACTAAAAATACCTTTAAATTAAAAAATAAGATAATCATAAAAATTAAAAAAACAATTGACTTTTTTTTTAAACTTCAAATATGTATTAAATACCCTAAGAAATGGGTGTTTTGTGTGTTTTTGTTACTATTTTCTTCTTATTTTTTGAAGTTTTAAGTTTTTCTCTCTTTACTTGAAAATAATTTGGTCATTTCTAAGGTCAAAATTAACTATTGGCTAAAATAAGACATATGTGTGCATTAAATCTAATATGAAGGTATACACTTGATTAGATAAAAAAACAAAAGGTTAGTTTAAAATTAACTTGAAACAGAATATAACTAGATACATACCCTTTTTAAAAAATTATATTTATTCATATCACGCTTAAAAAAGTTATGCCACAGTAATATTTATATTACAAGTTATGCCACACTCAAATATATGTGGCATTTATAAATAGCAAGTTTCTCAAGATGGTATTTATAATTTTCCCTTTTTTATGTCTTAATTCTAAGTTTTTAGTTAGATAACAAATCAGAAGAACCCAGAACTTAATAAATACATTCTATCTGTAAAGAAAGCATCAAAAATAATTTTGATAAAAAAGGCCAAGGCAGACTCCTAAATTTAGATAAGGAATGTGAAGAACCAGAAAGAATTATCCGTCTTGTAATAATATAGGCAAAAATAAGAGATGCAACTCACACAGAGTTTCCTATTTGGGTCCACCATCCTCTAAAAGTTCATCTACACAGAACTGATGCAAGTTTTCGTACATCTTCTTCCATTGTTGAACCATTTGCATGGATTTCTTGCAATCAAGCTTTACCCTGTCCATCTCCATTTCAACAGCAGCAGAACCTTTTTGCTGTACAAGAGACCACAACAGAAGTTAAAGAAATGACTCCAGGCGCTTAGTGGATTGCACTATCGATCTTTTGCAGTAAATATTACATTATGAAATGTTAAAAAATAACAAATACGAACATATAACACCATCAAGAAGCATGCATATCAGCACTAACAAGGAAGAAAGAACATTGATTGATGGGGCATAAACCTGAAGTTCTTTGATTTGGTTATGAGCCACAATAGAACTAAGGTACATGGCATCGGTAGATTTGTTGCGAGTTTCCTGGAAACCAATGACAGTCTTAGTTTCCGTGATTTCATCGGTTGAATTTGCAAATTTTTCTAGAGGCGGCAACAGCGATGCATGCCTTCTGAGGAAAGCTTGTGAATTTGAAGTCCTCTGAAAATTTTTGAGTTGTTCTCTAACAAGTACGATATTGTTCACGGGGCCTGCACAAAATAGTACAAACTATTAAAGGCAAAAATCACAAGTAAAACCAGACAGTTCAGCATCTACTAGAGAAATGAAAGGCAACAAAATTCTTCATACCCAACAATAAACGCAGCCCAATAAAAGCTGCCAGCATAATATATATATATATATATATATATATGTATCTATGTATGTATGTGTGCAAGTAGCATGAAAAATACCTTTTGCATGTCTCAACACCCGAATAATGTTATAAGTTCTAGCATCCCAAACACGAACCATACCATCCTCTGATCCAGAAATCAAAACATTCCCAGTTGTACCGTATTGCAAGCAAGTAACAGCCTTGCTGTTAAAAAACAGGGCCCAAAGTTGTGAGCCAAACAAAATCATAGGTTGATCATAGGGGTGGATGGGGGATCAACAGTTGATTAAATGAAAATTCAGAGTTTTCTTTAACTTTCAGGACCCAAACCTGTGATTTGAAAATGCACTTATGATATGCGGCCCATAATTTCTGCTAGATGGACTTTCAGCATTGAGTGCAGCAATATATATTTTTCCATCTCTACCACCAGCATAGAAGACACGTTCACCGGGATCCAATGCAATTGCATCAATTATTGATGGAAACACAATATTTCTTAATAATTTCCCTTTTGATAAGCTCCAAACCTAAGCAAATTAGTAGCCAAATGAAAACAAACGTGCAACAAATAAAAATAAAATAAAATACACAAATGACAACAGACCCAAAGGAGAGACAAAAGAAGTGAGAAACATGATAGAAGTTGCAGTATAACTTGAAACATATAACACAAGAATAATATTCAACTGTTTCCCAAAATTACAATGACTTGTAAACTAAGGTACAATAGAAATAAGCGATACGGTTGTGTAACATGCTCTATGCCAAAATAAATATAAAAATAATTGTAAACAAGTTTATGATTCACTAAAGATCATGTCATACCTTACACGTACGATCCTCAGAAGCCGAAACTATAATTGCATTGCAGCCTCCATATCCAGCTACAATATCAGTTATACAAAGAGGGTGCTCTGAAAAGCAATGTTCGTATGGATGACTTGCTTCTTCCCTAAGGTAATCATCAAATATCCTGAACATCAACAATCAAGAAGTATTTTAGTCTCATCTAGCAATCTTATCTTAACAACGACAACAATAAAACACTTGAAAACAAAAATCAAAATTGGAATAATACATTAAAAGTGACCAAACTTTAACAGATCCATCCTCAGAACCAGATATTAACAGCGAGTCGTCATCAGAAAACACCAAGCATGTAACGGCTCTATAATGAGCATGCCAGTTCTTTAGCAGTCTACCACTAGCAACCTTAAAAAAAAAAAAAATCAGAAAACATGTAAATTACAAAATAAACAATCTTTTCTCAATCTAAGAAATTTGATAATTAACACGAAACTAAAATTCACCTCCCACAAGTAGATATCCCCAGACAAACCACCACCAACAATGTATGTTCCTTCTCGATTTGCGGCGAGCGGCCTTATCTGTTCCGCAGGAAAGCTCTTAACTTCTACTTGAGGCTTCATAGCAAAGACAAACAACAAATGTTTAGCAAAAATTCATAGGCAATACGTCGAATATGTGGAGTTCGATATATATATATATATATATAGAGAGAGAGAGAACCTTGGACCAAGTCCAGTAAAGTACAGAGCCGGAGGAGGCGGAGGAGTTGCGGAGCTGAGAAGAGGCGAGGAAGCGTTGGCCGACGCAGACGAGGCCGTGATGAGGAGACGCGCAGGACTTGTAGCGGAGTTGCTCATTGCCGGTTTGTAAGTCCCAGCAGCCAATACCAGCGTCGACAGAAGAAGAGGCCATGACAACCTCCATTGGTGGTTTTTGCTAGGATTTTTTGGGAAAGAAAATCAGAAAACAAAAAAAACAAAGAGACACAAAAAAAACAGAGAAGCAGAAAAGGAAAAATAAGTTTTAAAAAGAACTACAACATAAGAGAAACAGAGACAGACGAAGAGGGACAAAGATATAGGGTTTAAAAATTTAAAGGGTGTTGTGTGGGAGACAACTGAGAGTGGCAGCTGACGAGATGTACATGGGGCGGGTTTGGCAATACCATCCCCAATCCCCTTTTACACCACCATCACCGCCCCATAAACCGCTAAGGTTGGGCCGGGCGGGGCGGAGCGGGATGGTGCCCCGTTTTCCCTAACAACAACTAATGTTTCCAGTTTTATTTTTTTTTAAATGAGAGTAATAAAAATTGAATTATAACAATAATATAAACAAGTATCTAACAACACATATCAACTAAAATTATATAAAAACACAACATCGAGCATATTAACTTGACCAAGAATATCTGATATTTATACAAATTACAAACATATCTGAATAAATGTTTAGTCATTTTACATATCAACTTGACCCAGAATATCAGATAGAAAAATTACAAACATATGTTGGTCAGCATTCTTGTATCCAAAGCATGTACCCATTACCTTCTAAGAAAGAGTACTTTAAGGAAGAAACGCAGATAAATAGAAAACAAGCATATGCTTTAGTTACTATTATTTGGCCTTATATACAATTAAATCTGAAAAAACAGAGTTCCAAGACACCAATGTAACGAAAATCAATCACAACCATTAGTGCTTGGTCGATTTTTATTAGAACCCAATTAACAAATTGGATCAAGTAAAACAAATGTGATAACAATTTTTTTTAGCTTATGCAGGTAAAGTATATATGCTTAAAATGAACTGACAATAACTCTTGTTAAAAAAAGGGGCGGACAAAGAATCAAAATGTGACTTCAATAGGCACACGAGTATCATTAGAACCTAAATCATCATTTCAAGGATATCATTTCAGCGATATAAATGAAAAAAAAAAAAAAAAAACTCAACTGCTTCACATAGAAGTCGAACCTTAAGCATCCCAAAACAAAATCTAAAACCAAAAGGAAGAAATTACCTCACTCCTCACAGCAGCAACCAACGTGCGATGTGAAGGCGGAGAGAGACGACGACGGTGACAAAGGCAAATAGCGGCAAGACTGATGGAGGGAGACGACGGCGGCGGCCTACGAGAGTGACGGGAAAGAGGCATTAACAACTGTATATTTCTTTCTTTATTTTTATTGAACATGACTATTTTTATCTTGTCAACGCGCAGGAATTGAGCACGCAGTAATTGAAACAATTTTATGATGTATATAAAAACAAATATCTAACTTGCAAAGAAACACAACAAAAACAGAAATCTTATTTCTTTGCCATAAAATAAATTTTAGATATATAAACCAAAACAACCACCCAACTTGCAAGGACACTCTTTGCTATTTTGACACTGTTGAACAATCACTCTCAGAGTTTAAACATCATATAATTGTTTCAATTCCTGGAATGGATATAATAAGAATAGGCATTAATCACTTAATCGACACAGAGAGAAGAAAAGTAAATATAATATTCATTCAACTAGGAATTTTTTTTTCATTTTCTTAGAATATAGTAAGATATATAGGCATAATTCCCCACACCATTCATCAAGTGACAATCTCAACCCAGTTAATCGAAAACGCCAAAGAAAAAAAAAAAGAAAGACGTCTTTCTTCTTTCCATCTCTTTTCAGTTTCTTTTTATCATCACAGTGTTATAAATAAAAGAAAAAGCTTACGAGAGTCAGAAGCAATGGTCAAGGTGGCAGTGGAGGCGCGGGTTGACGGCGAAGTAGAGGAGCGGGGGTCGATGGCGGGACTGAGGGGACGGCACAGGGTAGACTGTGGGAGTGATCCGACGGCGGGAAGGAGCGGACGGTAGTCGAGCAATGGTCGGTAGAGCTGAGAAGCAACAATCGATAGGCAATTATGCTTTTTATGAGTTATTAGGTTTTCCATAAAAACCAAGGGGATAAAAATGTAATTTTGTCTCACAACAGCATGTGAAAAAAAAAAAAAGAAAAAAAGAGAAACAATTTGGAAGGCAAAATCTTAAAACCTAACTTTTACATAGGTATTAAGCCAATTTTCCTGAAGAGAAGCCCTTTTTGCTCGATCCATTATAGTTTTATACTTATATTCACATATACAATTTTTTTTAAAGCATGTATAAATATGCTTGGGGGAGTACACTAATTTAAGTATAAAATCATAACTTGTTAGAACAAAAACAACTTGTATTTATAAAAAAAATAATTTCTTTTAACATGTGCATGAAAGAATATGAAAAAAGAATTTAATAAAGATTTGTTAGGCTTGCACTTTTGGAGCTCGTAGCTTGAAATTAGGGGGAGATGATTTTGAGTTCAAGTGGTTTTTTTGCTAGTAGCTTGATATCAGAGTTTGAGATTGGGTCTTAATAAAAGCAATCCAAACACGTACTCACCTCAAAACCGTTAAACTTCACAAACAAAGAGTAGAGTTTGTATCTTGGTTCTTGTTAAATTACATTAATCATAGAAGGTAAATTTTACTACAGAATTCCAAAGGCAACAATTTGTATCTTCATACCTAACAATAAAAAGACTTATGAGATTGCATACAAAAACACAACCTAACTTGAAACAACGCAATAACATAACCTAGCTTGAAATTGTTTATTGCATACAAATTTATGCTCGGTTGTGTTTCAAAAGTTAATTTTATTGACTACTAAGAGATTGCTGTTGTAATACTTGCTTGTAGCCTTGTGCAAGCTATTAAGGTGGGTGTCTTTTGGAGTCCCACATTGAGTGATAGAAACGGAATGATCCTTTTTCATTATTTATAATGATACCTTTTCAACACGGTATGGTTAAGGGTAAAGTCTTCTTCATAAAAACCTCCAACGCCTTTGTAGGTTTGTCATAGGTTTAGCAGTTAATGCCTAGGCTTTTTTGAAAGGAAAACTACTAAACAAAAAATACGAAAGGAAAACTAGTAAACAAAAAATACAAAAACACAAAAATAAAATAAGTTAAACCAAGAGGGATTTTTTTGAAGGAAAGAAAATTAGGAAACAAAAAAAATACAAAAACACAAAAAAAAAAAAAGAAAACCAAAAAAGGAAAAGAAAATAGAAAGAAAAATAAGTTTAGAAAAAAACTATAATGTGAAGAGAAACAAAAGAGACAAAAAGTTAGGGTTTAAAAATTTGAAACTTTTTAAAAATTTGAAACGGTTGAGAGTGACAGCATACAAGAAAATAGGTTAATTAGTACAAATTGTTTGAACTTTTAAAAAAGTTTTAGTTTGTTAGTTAATATTTTAATTTTGGCCATTTAATATATGAACTTTTAATGGGCTATCTGTTTTTTACACGTGCATTTTGTTTGTATAAAAAAAGTACCCATAAATTTTGTGTTTATACATAAAGCAACTATTTGTTTCACAGCATATTAAACTAACTCTTTAAACTCTTGGTCTAAAATTCTTCATATAAATGTTTATTTTTCTCAAAATTTAAATCAAATGAATCTTTTGAATATAAGTTTTTATAGTTCTACTCCCCTAAATTTTTTAGACTTGGATTAATTTGCTACAATAAAATCTCATATTCTCTTTTCAATATTTGTGAAAAAAAATCATAATTTTTTCATTTCATATCCGATTGAGACGATTTTTGTTTCATTACGTTGTTAATAAAAAGAAGAATAAAACAAAATCTATATCGTTTATTTTTTTTAGTATTATTAACATTAAGATTTTATTAGTTAATTAGTCAAAAACTTTTTTTTATTATCTATCTAAACATAAATTTCAATACATATCTAAACACTAATTCAAATAACAATTTAAATCACATAATCCAAATCATATAACTTAAATCAAAATAATTCACATCCCGTCATTTGAATCCCTTGGAATCCGTCATCTTCAAACCATCCCATTACATCTACTATAGAAATTCATACATTTTCTTATTAATTCTTTTTCTAATTGTAAAGCTCGACAACCCTAACGAAGGAATTTTATAACTTGTCCTCATTATCGCTCTCTTCTCTCCCGAGAACGATACACGAGCCTCCTTGTCAACAAAATTCAGCCGGCAATTCTCCAATTCTTCTATTCATACGGACCCGATTTCTGATGAGCGATAAAAAGTGCCAATTTTCACTGTTAACTGAACCTGTTATTATGTGTGGAGTTCAAAGTTTGGTTTCAGTCGATTATCAATGGCTATCTCTATGACCCAGGACGAGAATCGTGATCGAGAACATCTATGAGAGCAGAGCCGAGCCCAACGATGGAGCGGCGGTTCAGATGAGCCTTTTGTTCTTCCCGACGACTCGTCCCTTGTGGGTCCGAGCCTCAAGGATAGCCATTGCCCATTTCGGCGGCCTGGCCCATGGTGGGTCCCGTGCTCTTCCCGTTCCCGATAGAGAGGTAATCTTGAATTCTGAGGCTTGGTTTGTGAAGGTCGTTTGTACTCTGTTTGTTCGTTCTCATTCGTTGGATAGTTATTTTAGTAATAACTTGAACCCTTCAATTGCATTCGAGGTCATTAGACGGCTAAACAATCCTAAATTGGGTTTGAAGTTCTTTGAGCTGAGTAGGGTTGATTTGAATGTCAACCATACTTTGAGGAGTTACAATTTTCTCATGAGGTCCCTTTGTCAAATGGGCCTTCATGATTCGGCGAAATTCGTTTTTGATTGCTTCAGGAGTGATGGCCACTTGCCTGATAACTCGATTTTAGAGCTTTTGGTTTGTTCATATGCACAAGTGGGAAGGTTAGATATTGGCGAAAAGCTTCTCCACGAGCTTCGGTTTGACGGGGTTAGAGTCAGTTCGGTGGTTTACAATAATTTATTGAATGTGTTGATCAAGCAGAAGCACGTTTCTGAGGCTGTTGGCTTATTTAAGAGACATATGGATTCACATTTCTGTCCGGATACTTGGACTTTCAACATTCTCATTCAAGGTATGTGTGGAATTAGGGATGTCCAAACCGCTTTTGAATTTTTCAATGACATGGGCAAGTTATGTTGTTCTCCAGATATTGTTACATATAACACATTGATAAGTGGATTGTGTAAGACTAATGATGTTGATAGAGGTTGCAATTTACTGAAGGAATTACAGTCAAGAAGTGACCTTTCACCGGATGTTGTAACTTTTACGTCGGTTATATCTGGCTATTGCAAGTTGGGTAGGATGTCGGAGGCCTCTTCCCTCTTTGATGAGATGATGAAATCTGGAATCAAACCAGGTGCAGCCACTTATAATGCTCTCATTGATGGATATGGTAAGGCTGGTGACATGGATTCGGCAGTTAGTTTGTTTAGAAGAAATACAGCTGTGCAATTTCAACCAGATATCTGGACTTTCAACATTCTCATTCGAGGTTTGTGTGGAGTAGGAAAAGTCCATGCCGCTTTTGAGTTTTTTAAGGATATGGTGAAGTTCGGTTGTTCTCCAGATATTGTCACATATAACACACTAATAAGTGGGTTGTGTAGGACTAATGAGGTTGATAGAGGCTGTGATTTACTGAGGGAACTTCAGTCCAAAAGTAAACTGTCTCCTGATGTTATAACTTTTACATCGGTTATATCTGGTTATTGCAAGTTGGGTCGGATGGAGGAGGCCTCTTTCCTTTTTAATGAGATGATGAATTCTAGGATTAAACCAAATGCATTCACTTTTAATACTCTCATTGATGGATTTGGCAAGGCTGGTGACATGGCTTCAGCAATTGCCTTGTATGATAAGATGCTTTTTCATGGTTATCATCCCGATGTTGTCAGCTTCACTTCTCTAATTGATGGCTATTGTCGAGCTGGGAATCTGAACCAGGGTTTAAAGCTTTGGAGTGAGATGAATGCAAGAAATGTGTGTCCAAATGGGTATACTTTCTCTGTTCTTATCCATGCGCTGTGCAAAAATAATAGACTACAGGAGGCTCATGATTTATTGAAGCAGTTAACTAGTGCTAACATTATTCCAAAACCTTTTATATACAACCCTATAATTGATGGATTTTGCAAGGCCGGCAATATTGATGAGGCAAGCATGATTGTGGCGGAGATGGAGAGCCAGAGATGCAACCCCGACAAAGTGACATTTACCATTCTTATAGTTGGAAATTGTATGACAGGGAGAATGACAGATGCAATCGGTATTTTTAACAAGATGTTGGCAATCGGCTGTGCCCCTGATAAGATAACTGTTGATTGCTTGATATCTTGTCTTTTGAAAGCTGGGATGCCTAATGAAGCGTTTTGCATTAAAAAAAGTGCAATCAAGGATCTAAATTTGGGTACTTCATGTTTGAGAAGTAATCATTTGAGAGCAAATGCTGAGATTCCAATGGCTGTATAATTAATTGAATGGCCGTGCAAAAAAATGCCTGTTGATCCTGTCTCACCCAGTGCAAACTGTCTGTTGTGTGGCAGTCAGGAACTAGTAAGTTCCTTATATTTTATTTTATTTTCTCTTTTTTATGACCTAGTCATATTTCTTTCCCTAACTACAAAGAATTCTGCTTCATTGCACACTAATTACTTTTCTCATCTATTAGTGTCTTGTATTTGTTGCATGATGTGTTGAATTATGCATCATCAGACTGACAATCATTTGTTCGACCAATGCTTTAGTATTTCCAAGAATGCTGAATGTTTTTGTTCCAAAACTATTGCATGGTTTGTCCTCCAAATATCCTGCAAGATTCAACTTGTAGCGCCAAAATGTGACGTATTAGCTTACATTCTTTCAAATTGTTAATCTTCATTTTTCAGTTCTTTTGGTACATTTTAAGCTCAGGTGTACCCTACACTATGTTAAATAACCACATAGATCTAAAGGGAATTCTTTGTCACTGGAGTTGCAGTGGGGTCATACGTACCTATATACGACTCATTTAGTTGCCAATAATGCAAATGATCAAGCATTTGAAAGTTGGCTTAAATATATCAGTTTCACTATTCGGTATCATGAGCAGGAAGCAAACATCAATTATTCAAAAAATATGCTGGAAGTTGTTGGTGACTTATGCCTTAAACAATTAAAATCCTTATCTAGAGGACTAATGTTCAATTGTATTCTTGCTCGCTTGATTTGTTAATTCATTATTTTTCTTTTCTATTTTTTTTTCAGGCTAAGTTCTAAATAATAATTTCGATATTGTGTCTGGGTTCTTGTTAACATGGAAAAGTGAGGCAGACTGCATCTTGAAGTTGATATGACAAAGTTCCTTAGAGAAGTATGAGGTTCTATTCGCCTACAAACGGGTGAGATTTCCCAACACTCGGGGCACATGGACTTATCCACCAATATTCAGCCTTTGGTGAAATACAGTTTTTCGATCTACAATGTTTAGAAGAGTACCACAGCCATCCATCCTGCTTCGTGACGGTTTTAGCGGGTAATGTTATTTAGGTAATTGATTAGCATTGCATTTAACTGAGTGAGTTAAAATTTAGATTCCCAGTGTGCTATGATGGAATGCAGCTTGTATTAGGAATTTGAGGAAATTCTTAGGCCGGCACCATTTTTGTTTCACAGCTTCTGATTCAGATGCAATAAATTAATTTATTTTTTGTTAACGTAGTTTTAGTACAAACGGTGTTTCTGATCATACTTGCTTATTGACTCGACAGAAGAAACCTGACTGGAGTTTCCCTAGAATTAGACACAACTAAACACGAATATACTCCCTTTTTTTTGGGAATCCATTTAGCTTGTAACGTACAAAAGCATAGGAAATCATATCTCCTACCAAGACGTTTACCGAAGAAGCAGAAGTCTTTTTGGAAGAAGCTATTCAAGAACAGATGGAGTGTTTTGTCCTTCAAGAACAAGTATAAATAAATTGATCACTTAAAATCTCCATATTGTTTATTAAGTGTATATAAGAAGTGGATTTCCTCTCTTATTCAAATCATTCAAAATATTTTTCTTGACAGCATAGAAATATTTGCTTGACATAGACATAGAAATATAAAATATATATGGAAATAATTTGCGTCCAATAAATGGTGTTTGGCAATGTGGGTTAGAACCAAAACTTGTAGTTACTATAGTATAAAGCTTTCACGTGTTACGGTGTTAAGAAAAAATATGTTACAGTATAAAGCTTTTATATACTATAGTGTTTTCAACCAATATTTGTCCTAATCAATGCTCTTAAACACACTATTAGAAGACCTAAGTCCTTCCATTAGACATTGGATGCTTTTCATTTCAATTTTTATTTTTTTATTTTCTTGTTTCTTACTAGGAAAAAAGGAATATTGTGAAACACTTACAAGAATTGCGTATTCAATTCAATATTGCATTACAAAACCTCAAAACTTGGTTCTTATTTCGGTAAGTTATTTTATTTTACTCTCGTCTTTTCCAAATATAAAAACAATGCTCATAACTTGCAACACCGCCTTTTAGGTCTATAGCCGCTGGAACATATATTTCAAGTGGCCTGTTCTCCTCGTAAAGTGAACTTCCGTTGAGACATCATCCAACCATCAGAAGGCGATGTTAGAACTCTATTTGGCCCACGGGTCATTAAGACAAAGAAAACCACATATCCTATTGTGGAATAACTGCCTCACGTGCAACGGTTATTTACAAACCGTTGCAACACCGTGTGATGGTCACGGTTTTTAAGAATTGGGTCCCTGAGCACACAAAAAATAGAAGACAAATTGAGATTGCACACCATCTTACATTGTTTTTTTGTAAGTGCTCAGAAAAATTTTCAAAAAAAAAAACAGAGAGAAATTCGTCCAAAAACAGAGCAAGAAAAAGCAATGGCAGGAGGTAACTTTCGATCCATTTTGCTTCTGCTTTTATGAGTTCAAATTGTCGTATATGTTGCAATTTGATTCTAACATTTGGTATCCGAGCGTTAAACCACTGCCTTGTGTTCAATTTTGAACAAAAAATTTTCTCTGTTTCACGCAAGAGGAGCCGTGATTGGGTTTCAATTTTTTCTTGGCATTATTCATCATTGATGCAATGAAACAATTATATTGGTGTTTTCATGATGTTCAGTGATTAGGAAACCATGAAATTCGGCCTAATTATCGTCTGTACATTTTTTTGTCTTTTGGCCGTGAAAATCAAGTCATGATCAATATGTATTGTTCGTTAATTATGAGTTTTGAATTCATAAATCTTCATATTATTCATTTCT